>JAIPRL010010493.1:0-15365 GCA_025469235.1 Pemphigus obesinymphae
TCCGATTACCATCTTATAAAATGTTATAATTATTGTCATATGCACAAAAAGCTCAATTTTTTTGGGGAGAATATTGATGAAAACGAGGCGAATGTCTAAATAAATATTATAGTACCTATACTCTATTTCATATTAGTTTTGTTAATTTGGCTACATTTATGCCGCCTGAATGGCCGAAATGCTATCATTAGCTACAGTTTTCGGCATGTGTCATTACTCGTCGCGATCGGGTGGTCGACAGTGTATACAGATGGCTAATAATAATAATAATAATACCAGCAGCTGCGGAAGAAGTATTATACTTGTTATTATACTGTTATTATTAGGGATGTGAATTACGATTTTGAATTAAAATTAGACAAAAAATAGATCATGAACTCAAAATGTTCCACCATTGGGGATCTTGACAAGCAATTGTCAACCAACGACTCGCACTCCCGTGATTAAATGGGTATGTGGATTTAGGTGACCAGAAATAATAAGAATAATAACAAGCCGTTATAGATTTAAGAAAACGCAAAATAAAATTTTTTATTAACTGTGAAATCAAAACATGAGAATAGAATTCATTGATGTATACATATGAACATTAAGACCATACAAAGTGTCTAAATTATAAATAATGTTAGTACGCGCTGCCTTAGATGTAAGTACGTATATTAATATAATTAATCGATAATACAACAAAAATAACGATACCGATTCTGAACTGATTCCCCTGATAAGACACGCCCTCAGGTAGTCTGAAGACGAACAACTTAAGGAAGTAATGGACGACCCGACGACTTGCCGCACGAACACGGATTCTCAGCAAAATGACGATGCAGATGACCGCCGACGAAATGAGTGGTGTGGAGGTGACCGCAACAATGCCGTATCCGACCGACATAATTAAAACAGTCTCACAGGTTTGATGAGTCCCGCGGTGCAACGGGCGGAAATCGAAGCTACGACATTGATCACGACGTGTACTGAAACGTATATAATTGAATTTCCTGTAGACGACAGGACGCGTATTAACAGCCAGACTTTTCGTACGTGTGCCACAATGGAATACGTACTTGAGAAGGTTGTATGCGCAAACTGCCGTGCACACAACGGCCACAAAGCTATACAATTCACTATAGAAAAAAACGGCGGTTGTCTCGTCCGCAACGAATACGATGGAAAAACGAGCGAGACGGCCGAGCAAACGGAACAAACTGTGCTGTACCAACACTGCGTAGGGAGCAGCTGCGTCTTCCCACAACGTACACGCGACGTTGCCATGTGAAAACAGTGGCTTCTCGAATATTCGATTCACACAACGGCATCGTGGCGAAGAAAAAAACGATCAATCGACGGCGCGCCTGGTTTTTAGACCCAGGCTAAACACGGTTATACACGGCGTTTTTCGTCGCGATTATCCACCGCAGATTCACGTCGTGAATTTCGTGTATGAAATTACATTGATTTAGATTAGAGCGGCTATACACGGCGATAACAATCCTTCGCGATTTGGACACGCCCGGACTGCCAATAATCGTCCGAACGTCAAAGTAATAAAATCGCAAACCCCGCATTTTCCCTATAGTTGTATGAGATGCGGCTATACGGGCAACGAATATCCGCCGCGTTTTATATTGTATTCGATAATACAATAATTTTGTATGGGTTAACTATTGGTTTATTAATATGCAGATACCTACTACTACAAATATTCATTATTAAATTATTTTTAATTTAATATACCCAAGTTCAATTTTATACTATTATATTATATACCTACCTATTTAGTGTATGTAATAAATGATTAAAACTTAATTATTAATGTATTTTATATAGTAGGTAGGTACCAACTATTTATTATAACAGCGAAAAGCGTAACGATCAAATGCTAACACAACAACGGCCGCAATTATCGGCTTTTGGACGCGTAAGCCGTTTTATTAAAATACACGGTATTGCAAGAGCACGATAATCGTTCGCGAAACGAAGCATATAAAAGAAAATATTATTATGAAATAACCATGTCGGGGGAACGTAACAACTCGGCAGAGAAGAAACGCATACGCGATTAAAAATACATGAAGTGTCGAGTAAAAAAAATAATTAACGGACAGTTCACGTACAATAAACAATCCTTTCGTAGAACGAAAAAACAATACCGATGTCATAATATTATCGGTTTTTGGACGAGAAGGACGACCGTGTACGACAACAACACGACAGAAAATACATCGCGTACCGACAACGACCTCAGATTAAATGAAATTAATTTTGATCAGGTTCGCGGTGCCCATTGATACAATCCACCATTATCGTGTGAGCGGTAGGACCACAGATTATATGAACATTATACAAGATTCATATTATAAACTGTGGTGGAACATAATTTGAAGTTGTGTTATATTCCCTTACCTCGAATTGGTTAATACCAGTTGGAAAGTACGAGTTTTTAGTAGGTTCATACCGTTTAGTAAAAAAAACAAAATACTAATTTAGACTTCATCTGTTTATTTAAGTTTTATTTATTATACACAAATATTCTTAACTGAAATAATTACTGGTCACTCTAGAATGCTCGATTGTTCACGACTGTTGAATACTGTAGTTTTGACATTGTTAGACATATTATTATATATTTGCTTATGCTGCAAGACATTCGAACATTTTAGAGACGTCATATAATATACATATACATATCTCTATTAATAAGGGGTTCATAACACTCCTAGAATAAAATAAAAGTCCATTACCCATTTATACAATTTTGGGTTTTGGGCTTTCTGGAGGATCCAATTCTGTCTCCTCGTAAGTTTTAGAAATTATCTTATTCTCTATTTTATTTCAACATTCTTGCTTAATTTTTAAATACAACAAAATTATACTTAAGCTTATACTGTCAATCGTTACACCGATTAAACTGTACGTATAAGTGTTAGAGGCACCAATAGTTTTAATAGATTTCTCAGTAAATGAGTTTTGTAGAGTATTTAATGATTTAGCGACTTCTATTAATTTATTTAGATTATCTTTTACAACTGTGTTTGACCACGTATGTGTCATATTACGTCTAGTATTGACGTTCATATGACAATTCTATACATTTGTCGTTATTATGTATCATAGTAAAACTACATATTAGGCCGAGCGCACACTAAAGTGGCAAGGTGTGTTGCGTTGCGTTGAGGTGAAAAATTAAAAACGGAACACGAGTATTCTTATGTAATAGCGCACACCAATTCAGTGAGGTGTGTTGCGCGGCGTTGCGGCATAGAACGAACTGGTTTTTCGTAATCAAATAATTTGAAAGTATTTTTGTCGTGTTTTTTTGCTTTTTTTAGAAACTAATATTAGTAAATTATTATGTAGTGGTAGACTTATAAGTTATAATAATAATAATAATTATAAAATAACAAATATTAATACATAGATAATAAAATGTTATTGTTATGTATTAATATTGCCTAATGACAACTTTTGATAATAGATAGTAGGTTTTGCGCCCTTTTATGCTTTTGTGGTTTTTTTCAGTAATCAATTAATTTTCATTTTAAAGTGTTTTTAATTTTTCAATTGTTTTAAATATGTTAAAATTAATTGAACATGTGGAAAAATATCCGTGCTTATATTATGATCATACCTTAAAATAATATTGTATGGAAAATGTAAAATCGAAAGTTTGGAACGAGGTATCAAAGGCAATAGGTTTACCAGGTAATGAACTAATGACAATATTATATAATAGTGTAATTTTGTTTGGTCTATAGTAATATTTATGCCTTTTATTGTTTATACCATTTATTTATATACTAAATGGTAACACATACCTAATAATTAATATCTTTAATAATTAAGTATATATAAATATTACCTATATATTATCAGAGAACATACACATGATGTCCTTTGAAAAATTCATATTTTCTCAATGAAACTTTTAAAAGATAAATTATCATAAAAGAAAATTGTTAATAGATTATTATAGTTACATAGTGCATACTCTGAAAGGCCATATTTTGTTACCTATAAAATAATCAAATTTTTAATTTGTAATAAGTAAGTAGGTATACTACTATACTATAATATATATATATACTATAATAACCAATTATTTACTATTAGTATCTACCTATAATCACAACGAAATTTAAAACTCTTTATACTAGGGATCCATACTTAGTTGATATAGATCCCTATTATACTTACTTATAATACATGAGCATCTGTGTATACATTAATCCATCAAATGGCTAAGTTTACTTCACTCATGATATCATAGTATCAATAGTATTTAACCAATTATTTTCACATTTTATTTTTAAATACTTGGAATCTACTATAAACTTAATTTGTTCCCATCAAATTATAAATAATAATAGGTAGGAGGTACCTAATAGTAAATAATAGCTATGAAATAGGTAGGTATGATCTAATAAGTATTTTATGCTAATTTTATTTATATAAATATTTAATTTACAAAATAACTTAAATATATTAAGAAAACTGCTCTTGCCAAGGAACCTGACCTTCGTCTGAGGCAAAGTATTCACACAAAAAATGTCTGTTGTTTTCAGCACTTCTACTTGGTCTTATTGCTTGAATATTTTGTCTCTCATGTTCATATTCAACTCCCATGGAGTTAATAGCTGTAGGATATGAAGGAGTGGAAAATATGCCTTCTTCAATCCTAATAAAATTGTGTAAAACACACGCTGCTTTTATTAGTGACTTAGCTGTTTTAATTTTACAGCCTATTGGTTGTTCAAATAGGCGAAACTTTGACACTAGCATACTGTATGCACATTCTACACTTCTTCTAGCTCTTAAACATCTAATAATAAAAATGTATATAGTTTTGAAAAATGACAAATAATTTTCAATACAAGTAATTTATTGGAAATAAATACAATTATAAGAGTTATTAATTGTTTATATTACATACCTGTAATTATAAATTCTTTTGGGATATGGCTGCATTAAGTTTAGTTTTAGAGGAAATGCTTCATCTGCCACAAAATAGTATGGAAAATGACCTTTGTCTTCCCAACCAGGCAGAGGTCTTAAATTAGGAATATCCAAAGTATTTTCTTCTAATCCTTTTCCTAATGCACTTATTTTAAATACTCTACCGTCACTATTCTTACCATAATCTTCAATATCAATAGTAAGAAAAATTCCATCTGCATCTACGCATGCCATCAACACAACACTAAAATATTGTTTATAATTATAAAATGCTGATCCTGATTTTGGTGGACATTTTACTTTAAAATGCAATTTGGAATGTTCCATAATTCTAAGTATCGATCAGCAACTTTTTCCCACTTCTCCTTATTAGGTTTAGCATATATTTTGCTTGCAAACATTCCCAAATTGTTTTAGAAGTTTCTGCAATGATTTTTCTCCTGGTTGATTCACCTCTTAAAAAGTACATGGAATGTGCTTTAACATTACTACCCATTGCAAAATATCTAAAAAAAAAATATTTATATATAGGTATCTATTTATTATTCAATGTAGGTATAGCTTATATTATATAGCTTGCAAAAAAAGAAAACCACAACATCTCAATAAAATATTGGAATTTTTATTTGAAAAAGAAAATAATTTTATTATATATCTATAGATTTTATATGTTAATCATGTTAAAAATTTCTAGTGGCTGATTGTAAAGAAAGGTGGCAAAGTGTGTGTGGAAAATATTTACGCCAGTTGAAGGAAGTATCTTCAAGCGAATCTGCAGCGAAGTCAAAAAAAGTCTACTATCTTACAGAGTATTAGGGTTTTCTAGAACCATTTACAAAATCAAGAAGCTAAACAGGAAATCTTTTGACTGAAAATTCTGAAGATGAGTCAGTAAATGAAGAATTAGAATTAGAAGTTGAAGAAGACATAAATATGGCTTGTACGTCCAAACATCCACTATTACATCAAAATTAGCTAAAAAATCAGAAACTAAAAAAACAAATTTATTATTATTCACAAGACGAACTGAATATTGTAGCTGCAGAATATTTTAATAATAAAAAGAAATTAATTCAGGACCCAAAAGAATCAACAGATCCAGATATGGACTTTTTCAAAAGTATTTTGCCAGATGTAAAAATGTTAAGTCCTTCTTTAAAAAGAAAACTAAAAATTGATATTATGCAATTAATAGTTAACTCATTAAAACAAAATATCATTCCAGAAAGAAACATACAACCAATACATTACACATCAAATGTTGATGACTCGTTTAAATATCAGTTGAATCGTGGTAACCGGACACTTCCCCGTCAATGATTTCCCCGTCCCCGTTTCCCCGTCCGATACAATTCCCCGTCGAACATTTCCTCGTCCGATAAAATTCCCCGTCAGACATTTCCCCGTTTTCTTTTCTTTTTCTTAAAATAAAATAAAATTAAAAAAATTAGTACTATTCTTATTACTATTCACATTTTAATATATTACATCAATCAAACAAAATGAATTATTTATTTATAATGAAGTTAAACGTAATGGTTTTAATAATATTTTAAATACACAAGCAGGTTTTAAAAATAATACATAAAACATTACAAATATATAGATATTTAGACGACAATTAAAGAATAATATTCAATAATAATTTAAAAATTAGAAAATGTTTTTAAATAATTGTAATTAGGTACCTACTAATTTTGAAAATTTACATTGTGAGCTATTTCACATAAATAATCCTCAAGACTACGTTCATTATACGATTTTACAATGTTTTCAATGTGTTAAGTTATTTCTCGATAATTTTTTTTTTTTTTTTGGTAGTTCTTGACCAACAATAAGCTGATTAATTTTAATATCAGTTAAATTTTGTTGATTTTTAAGAACATCTATTAAACGCCATATAGTTAGTTGGATGACATGAACCTAATAATGACGAAAATGCTCTATGCCAACCTTCGACGTTATTATTTGTTTTTGGCAACCCAGCGAGCGTACCGTCGTACTGATTCCATAGTTCCAAACTATAAGTAGGTGGTCGACGGACTCCCCGTCTAGTTGGTCGGCCTATCCACGTCTCTTCAAAATAATCCGTTAATGGTAATAACAACACTTCATTATCAACAAAAAAAGTTTTATATTTAACGCAAAGTCTGCATCATTCGTATATTTTTCTCGTATATCAGGCAGGTTTTGTACTTTTCGCCATATACATTGGCCAAAGTAAAAAAAACATCCCCGTATACGTACGTTTATAAAAACTTCAGAAAATGCACCGAAAAGCACTTGTTCAAAATCTGTCATTATACTTACAGGTCGTAGATTTTTTTCCAAATTTAAAAGTTCTTTTGCAACCTGAGTATAACTATTTCATGTTTTATTTGGAATAAGTGCAAACGCTAATGGCAACACCACGTGATATTTAATTGCATGTATTGTAAGTAGTTGAGTAAACAGGTGCGGAGATGATGATTTAAATGTTCCATCAATAAACCAATGATACTCCGATGCCAATATTTTTAAACTTCGTTCTGTTGAAAATAATAATATTCTATTATTATCTTCAACACCACTATCATATAAAAGAAATGGTTCGTTGTTTATTGTAAGTGTATATGGTTCAAACATAACCAATTCCGATAATGCCGATGGATTTGCTGGAGGTGCATTTTCTTGACACCTAATTCTTTGAATTGTTTTCTTCATTGCAGCAACTGAAGGTAACGAAGCAGAAATTGCTTGAGATGAGCATGGTGTTTGAGCGATTATTTGTTGTGGAGTTGACTCAACTTGAATTGATGCTTTTTCTTTTACAATAGATACATATTTTTTCACACACACCTCTACTGCGTTCAGTGTGTGATTGTGGATATCTGTATTTAGAACTACTTCATCGATTTTAGTGTGTAATCGTCCACGATACTTGTCAGTATTATATTTAATACATTTCCAATAAGTTTTATCATTTTTCGTATAATCTTTTTCGAAAATAAATCCATTATAAACTAATAAATTCTTCCCTTTTGAACTTTTTACAAACGTGTAAGACATTGCAGAAAAATTGTAATGAAAAATAAATACAATAAAAAATGAAAAAATACACGCACAACCAACCGTACAATTTAACCGCGACGATTGTCGAAAGACTATTTTATATTGGAAAGAATCCTTAAACTGAAAATTGATCAGAACTTATCAGAACATTTTAAGTAATAAATATAAAATGTCAACTCGTACAATTACTTGTATTTTGTATTGTTGTGTTATCTTGCACATATTGTACATGTTGTGTATTATTCGATGGTTGTTATCGGTCCGGTTGTCGTCTAATATATAGGTACACGTTAATAGTATCTATATAGATAGTTTTATATAAAAATGTTGTATTATAAAAGCATAAAATAAAAGTAATGTTCTGCACAGATTTTATTCTCTTTTATGTAATATATAAATTTAGCAATATAATTTTGATTATGTTCGAGCAAAAATAATTATTAGAGTATCCGTTTGAATTAACATAGACGGGTAAGTGTCCGACGGGGATATAGTTGACGGGGAAGTGTCCTATACTCGTCCAATTCATAATCCATATTGGTCGCCAATACAGGATAATTATGTGAATTAAAATATTAATTTTGAATATTTTTTTGAATTTAAATTATTAAATTTGTAACTTATTAAAATAATAAAATGTTATGTTTTAAAAACAATTTGAATACATAAGGTTAATAATTTTCTACCTATAATTTATTATAATGAGGTTTACATATAATATATTAATAATGGTAATATTTACAGTACCTAATCATATTACTAGTTAAAACATAGAAGCAATTTAAATAGTTTTATTGAAATAGCTAATAAAAAATGGTATAATATATATATTATATATATACTATATATATATAGGGTATACTAATTTTTTGATTATAATGATGACATTTGATAATTGAATGCTTCCCTATATAGGCTGGTAACTGATATTTTTTGAATTACATATTTATGAAGAATATAATAATTATTATAGATTACATTTTAAAAAGTATAGTTACTTAATACTATTTTTCTAAAATTTTTATTATATAATATAATATTATATTATATAAATATAAAATGCAAACAAAGAAAATTAAAAAAGTTTTTACTCCACATATTATGTGGGTTAAAAATCTATATGGTAAGTTTAAAGTAGTTGAATTAGTTTATTTAGGTAGATAAGTATATTTAAATTGAAGACCACGGAGCAACAACCAGACATCTCCACTTTTTAAATTTGTCTAGGAAGAACAAAAAACTGTTTTATTTATTAACTAATGGTCTTAAAATTTATCAAAAAATGTATTGAAATTCATTAGCAATAATTGTAATTGATTTCATAAAAAAAATCTCAAAAATTATTTTGAAATACTTAAAAACAATTAAATAAAGACTTGGAGATGTCTTGCACCATAAATGATTTTCTTTTTTATAATGTATAAAAAGAATATAATTATTATATATATTTAAGCACCAAACATTAAAGTTTCGTTCGGGTTCGAGTTCAACATCAAAACTTAAAAGTTCGATTCGACATCTACATTTTAAATTCGACCTATACCTCTATTATAAATATATAAATATTATATTAATATACATAATACAATTTATTCAAATATACCTTAATGTTATTAACAGCCTCTCTTCCACTGTTATTGCTCTGCGATAATTCGTATCTTTTTTTATTATTGTGTTATGTACCATGTCTCGAAGGATATTAAAAGATTCTTGGGACATCCTATAAAACGACTGAAACTTTTCCGGGTACATGCTAAGTTCTTTAACCACCGAAAAAGTTCCCATTACGTCTGCATTTTTCTTTATATGATGAACCCAATATCTTCGTTTGTTGTTCGTTTTTTTATTATTACTATTATAATTATTAAGTAATAATAATAATGCCAATTCTTCATCGTCTGAAGCAGAATTCATGATTATAAATTTATAGTATATAAGTATAAATTTTTAATTGAATAGTAATTACATAAATTATGAAGTAGACTACAATAAAATAATAAATATGAATATTATTATAGACAGCTTCTGATAATAGATAGTAGATAGTAAATTAGTTTTGCCGCGTTTTTGTGCTTTTATGCTTTTGTGGTTTTATCACTACTCAACGCGCCGCACTGCATTGGTGTGCGCTGGCTCTCTTATTGTGGCGAAGTTTTTTACGACCCAACACACCTCGTCTCTTTCGTGTGCGCTAGGCCTTACACGCCCAATGGTCAACGGTTTGATCATTGCCGTCGTTTGGGCCACGCGTCAGCCAGGTGCTTTTTCGTGTGGGTTACGCGTATAATTTTCATTCAGTGGAACGCGTGCGTTTTACATGCAATATTTGCACTCCGGCATCGATACCGCTGTCAGTTTATCAAGGTGACAAATAATTAACCAGTTAGATCAACACGCGCCATCCACGCAGAAGATTCAGGTCGGTCCTTTAATTTTATCTATACCGAATTGTATTATCATGATTATCATAATTGGTAATTTTATTACCATGAAGTATTGTTAGGTACTAACATAGTTTTTAAGTCCTCTCTTGCAGTGGCGTATCTAGAGGGGGGGTTAGGGAGTTACAACCCCCCCCCCCCCGAATGTTTTTCCACCATATTATATATATTGTATGTCACACTACACATTACACATACATTACTTATACAGATAGACTTATACTTATTACTTATACTACAGTATACTATGACAATTGTCGGACAAAAGTGTTTTGTTTATGAATTTTAAATATTTATTATATTATTTTATATTTTTAGAAATTTATGGTCACTTAACGTAACCTATACTTCATATCTCTTATTGGCCGTACCGTCAAAATTATATTATTTAAAAATCATAGCACATTTATCATCAACGCACATCATATCGATGACAGAATTTATCTGTGGGTAGGAAAATCATAAATTATAATTTTCTTATCTTTCTGTTTCTCCCCAATAACAACAGTACCTATATACGAGTATACAGTATCCACAATACCTAAGTAATAAAATTTCTGTCAATGCCAATCACATTTCACAATATTCTTCAGTCGGCCGTTTTACGTGCAGTTGAAACTTGAAAGCACTCGTATTATTTATATTTGTGTGATTTAATCTGCTTGATTATATTGTTTTTGCAAATTTTGTGAGGTATACTAATTTATAATTTATAATCATGAGTAAAAGGTCTCAAAATAATATTTCAAATTACTTTTCTTCGACATCGACACAAAATTGTAAAAAACAAAAAAAATCTGACGACCAAAGTGTAGTTTTTAAAGAAGTTTTGAAATCAACTAATACTTCATCTAGTACGGAAATGGTAGTGTCTAATTTACCAGAAACAAATCAACCAAGCAATACAAAAAATTGGATCAATCCTACTTTTGATGAAACACAAGATATTTCTTTCTATATTGGCAAACGGGTTAGTAGTTTTACTTTTTTCTGTACGCACAGCGAAAAGTGAGCCGTGATCGTCATGCGCCTACCAGCCATTATTTTATTTACTTGGGGAACTCAACTATTTTAAAAACAGTGTAAATATATCTATAGTTACTTAATTATTCAAAATCTATAATCACAGTATTGTATACAATAATTTAACAGAATTGCGAAAATGTAAACGAGGTAGGCACGTAACGATCACGGCTCATGTTTTGCTGGCCGTATTTATTATAGGTAAATATTTGTCAATCTATGATCGATGTTGGTATATACTAATAGCTCCTTATGCAACCGTACAAATTTACAAATTCAATAAATATTCTAATTTTATAATTAATATATAGATGATATTAATTGATAATTAATATTTTAATTGAATTATGATTATACCCTAATTGCACTAATAGCACAAGGATGTATATGAGTCGTACATGGTACACCATAATCAACCTGCATATGTCCTGTGTTCATCCTGTTTATTATAATCCCGTCCACACAGGATATTTTTTAGTACTCTACAGGACCATTCCAGTCATCCCGGTATCATTTGTGCTATTAGGGTAACGAAGAGTTTATTAAAATATTAAGCAAAGTTACCTACAAGCACTCGTTATTTTGCATTATTATGTGATGATAGTTAACTAATACTAAAATAATAATGCACATGTGCGTTAAAATTAAATTAAGTTTTATGGGTAAGATAAATATAAAATTATTAATATTTTAAATTGTCTCATGATGAAAAAACCACAGTCTTGGTCAGGTTATGGGTTCCTTCATCAAATTAGGAATTTCCAAAAAGTGAAAAAAGAAATCTAAAATTTCAGATAACGTGGATCTATGAATTTCCCTGGCTTCGTTACTCAAAACTACATGATGGTGCTTCTTGTTTAACATATGTTTTATTTCCTCCTTCAGATGGCATAGACAAAGGTATTCATCAGTTTACGGGAAAATTAGTTGTAGAAAAGTTTGATAATTGGAAAAAGCTAACGATTCGTTCAAAGATCGCCAAAAACTAAGCCAGATAAAATTTGATAACTATTTTGCAATCAAAAATAAAATATTTGAACCAAATAATATTCAAATCAATGAAGCGTTAAAAAAAGAAATTATAGAAAATAGAAATCGTCTTCCTCCAATAATAAAAACTGTTTTATTTTGCAGGCAGAAAGGAATATCTTTAAGAGGACATAGAGATTCGGGACCAATTTCGTTATATAAAGATGAAAACTGTGTTGATAATCAAGGAAATTTTAGAAAGTTTATTCGGTTTAGAGTAGATTCTAGTGATCACGTTCTACAAAATCATTTAGAAACGTCTCCTAAAATTGCATATATATTATAATATATAAAATAATAACTTTTTAAAACTACAATAACTTGTTTTCTAAAAAATAATTAAAAAATCCCCCATGAGGTTCACTCCAAAATGTTGTCTTCTATCGATTTGATAATAGGTGTTTTAACTCTAAAATCACTTTTAGAACCTGTTTTAACACTTTTTCGTAAACATGTTTTTTGTAATTTACGTTTATTATTCAACCGTCACGTGCTGCGCCTACATAGTTCGACGTTGCACGACGTTGACGACCAAAATATCTCCCACCAGTCCCACCACATAATAAAGTAAATTTGATCGTGCGGTTGTTATCAAAAACGACGGTCGTCGATTCTAGGAAAAGTTAGATTCGAAATGAAATGTCGAAGTATAATAATAACTCGAATAATAATATTCTTTACATTTACCTACCCAATCCATATATTATAATACAATTCGATATCGGCGATGACACCGATGCCGACCACGACGGTATACGACTTCGACTGCACGATACAGTCTCATATACTATAATTTATTATTTTTTGATTCACTTTTTAAGTTTGTAGTATCTGCAGTATTTTACGTATAAATGCGTAAAAATTACAATATTTTTTATTATAATATTATTATTATGAATTTAATAAATAAATAAAATTATGATATTTTTATATAAATAGACCTAATTATTTTACTAACAATAAAGTTTAAATCATAATTATTAAAAAGAAAATTGTATACGCATAATAGTATTATATATTATAATGTATATGTAAATCTAACTATATATTTAAATATTCACAATTATTAAAATTACAGTAAAAACTAAAAAGTTAAAAGCGTGGCCAAGATTTATTTCAAAAGAGAACCACATTATATTTCCTATATTTTTAGATTCCGGGCGGAGCAAATGAATGTATTGCCGTATTGTTTTTAAAATTATTTGTTTTTTTACATTTTTTAGTTAGTTTTTTATGCCTGTGTATAAAAATTCTACCAGGAATTAGGTAGGTAGCAGTTTTGGGTTATAAAGGTTTTTTGATAGCAAATTCATTCTTTGATTATCCCAGTAGTTTCCCTAAGCATAAAGAAAACGTCCTTTTTATATAGTGTATACCATATATAATAATAAATAACTTATGTATATATATTAAAAAAGAATAGTGATTATTATTACCAAGTTCGGGGGCAATTACACATTACAAAAAGAAAGATGTGTTATTTTTCTATGTACACGGAAACGTGGAATCATATGATTACAATTTCATATGAAAAACATTTTTGGGAAAAAATTGTACAACAATTATGCACGTATGTATTTCCAAATTTAGAGATAAATACATATTTGTGTAATATAATTATCTAAAATAAATTTCAGGTTTTATAATGAATGTTTGGTACCAGAAATAGTAAACCTAAAATTTGGAAAAAGACTTCTAATAAGGGATATTGTCGAACCACCTTATATAAAGGAAAACCAAAGCAAACAATTATTTAAAAAAAAAAAAAACCTAAAAAATAGTATCTATTTATATTAATAAAATTTATAAAAACTAATAAATAAGTTTAATATGTATATTCATTTATAATTTCACATTAATTATGATATTGTATAAATATAATATAGGTACCTACTAGGTACTCCAAGTCTCCAACTAAATATACCTAATGGCTAATGAACGTTATAATAATTATTGTATAATGTATTTGTTTTATTTGATATATATATATATATATATACATATATATCTATCTGGACAACTTTTTTTCTTTTACTATTACCTACCTATTCTATCAAAGTCGACACATCAACATCGGTTTCGACTCGCGTCTTGCAGAGTACCTACCTATGTAACGTACGTCTTACTTTGTGGTGTTTCTGTACACATTTTCATATAGTTCATAGATAGGTACATTGAATTAGTTTATTAAATAATTAATACTTTAAATATACATAGATTATATATATATATATATATATATATATATTTCATAAATAAATTTTAAAAAAATGTAAAGAATTAATTAATTTAGTTTTTATATTAATTCGCAATAAATCAGAAAATAGTATAGGTAAATATATCGTATATATTTTTTTTAATGGATTTATTTAAAAATGAATACTATTCAAATTAATAAAGGTATTCGATAATAATGTAATTTATTGGTAATATCATTGATTATAATGTGTTACTAATAATTTATAACCAATGGTAATATTATATTAGCACGCATATTGCACGTAATATTGTTTTGACGTGGGGCCGTTTAGCCGTATTGTAATAGTCGTGTTAAATTTATATAAACTACACGGCGAGTACCGATTTTAAAACGGAGCGCAGCTTCCGAGCTTCCTGGCGTTACTGCCGACTCGCGTTTGCTGAGCGGCTGTGACGCTGTGTTTCATATTTTGGTTGTGGAACGCCGCCGACTTGCAACGCCATCCATCTCTGGAGCGTTGTATACGTACAACCATGGTTGAAATCACGAATTAAGATAGTATGGATGCCCAACGGCATATAATAATCAGCTATCATTCTGCCCTCAAACTGACTCCCTTAATCAGTTGTAGAAACGTTCAACTAGCGCTTAATATCATACTGGTGACATCG
>JAIPRL010010494.1:0-15365 GCA_025469235.1 Pemphigus obesinymphae
GTGATGGCGAGTGATATGAGTAAGGTGGGAGTAATTGAAGAAGATGCGGGAGATAGTGTTAATTGGAAGTGTAGGACCAGGGTGGCCGACCCCAAATAGTTGGGAGAGAAGGCGAAGGAGAAGAAGAGTTTGTTATAGTTACATACATAAATGACGCAACTTATATATATATATATATATATATATATAATATTATCCTGAAGCTCTGCTCAGAGTCGTAGTTATCGAATGCAATAATTTATCGTTGCATTTATAAATGTATAATACCTATCAATTAAATTAAATTAAATCAATTGTATTCAAATTATTAATCAACACTATTAATTGAATTATAGATTAAAAAAAGATTAGACGTATTTTTCCGTTGAACGTTTTATCGATATAAATGTAATTATTACGAATGTGAACAACTTTATTATCGAAAAATATATTTTTTATTCGTCTATTTATTAAATTATTTTTTGTATATTGTATTTTATCACCCCTTGGTTGGACGTTTTTCTCCGTTGGACGTATTTTCTGTGATTCCTGAATCCCCTAATAAATATCCGCGGAATTTCAGACCCCGAAAAAATAACCCGGAGAAAAAATTATTTTATATTATTATATTATTTGTATAATTTTTTTTTTATATACATACTTAATTAACAAATTTTTCGATGTTTGATTATATATTTTTCACTCATTAACTCATTATAAGTATGTAATAATTTACTAGTTTTACTTTTTTAAGCACTCACATTCTTGTTTATTTACGTAGGCATATTAAATATAGTCTTGTTGTAATATCATGCGCAATCGTGTGATCGTTAGGCAATCGTACATCACGGTACCTACATACAGACTATCTAGTATCTAGTACATTATATTATTATCGACCATAGGCGTGTCCAGACTTTTTTCGCGGGTCATGCACTCATCCCCTCCCCCCCCAAAAAAAAAAAAGGTCAACATTTTTTTTTGTTTGTCATTTTTCTCTCATAATTAAGTAATTAATTGTTTCAAAATTCAAAGTACTAAATTCTGAATATATAAAAATGAAAAACATTAGTGACTCAAGTCTTTCATGAGCCATTGTGCTGCATAGTTTTGTTTTCACGATGGCCAATTTTGAAAATGCACGTTCGCACGAACTGCAGCTAGTCACAGGAATGGTGGTGAAAAGTATTATTACATTATAAAAATACCTATACAAAAATTTGTTCTATCATTTGTAATTAAGAAATTAATTCAATTATTAATCGTCTTAAAAGTTATAGTTGTTAATTTATCAATGAAATCTAAAATAAGGTGTAGGTACTTCGCTCGTCGGGTGGAAGCACTTATTGGATAGCCGATAGGACACCTACCTATTCTTGGTGGATGTATTGCATTTGAAAGCAATGATAAGTCATTGAACTCGAAAAAATTATTTTTACATTTTTTCTTTATTTTACTACTAAATTAAATATTCGTTGTAAATTTCAAGATTTTAAAGTTATTATTTTCAAAATTACGTAGAAATGAAAAATCTCGATTTGACAAAAATAGTATTTTTGCTCTTTTTTCGTCATTTTTGGGTAGTTTTTCTTTACACATTAAAAAAAAAAACAAAATTTATAATAGTAGATATAATTTATATTAGCCACAGACTACAGACATATAAATGACGTACGTGAATATATTTTTAATATAGCACAGAACATGGTAATTCAGACAAAATTTAAATTTGCGGCTGATTTTGCCGGTCGCGCCTGTGCATGATAGGAACGACGCGTAGACACGCCTATGTTATCGACTATGTACTATCATTGATAATCGTATAATCAATGGTACTATACAGGCACACCCAGTGGTGTAGTCGTAAATAAATGTTTTGGGTATACGCTTCAATTTTGCAATATAATTTATAAATTATTTAGGTATAGGTACCTATTTTTATTGTGTCAATACTGAAAAATTTGAAGTTTTCTTAATTTTTAAAAAAAAAAAAATGTGATGTTCTCTTATTATTATATGAACGTCTCGTAGAGTTTACTGTTGTATCGGGAGAGTCACACACCAGAGCTTTTAGCGTGTAACGTAGCAGCGTTAATCAATCAGACGAGAAAATCAGAACATTGATAAGGAACTGAAAAAAAGTGGTGAAAATGGTAAACCGTTTAAACGGAAACCGCGCTAAAAGCTGTAATATAGTGAATTCGCCTTTACTAGATTTTCAAGGTTGAATTTCGTTATAATAATACGTCGAAACGTATATAAAACTGTGTGTGAGAAAAAAAAAACGTAACGCTCGTTATAATTTCGTGACGTCGTGGATTTTAAGCCTAAAAATCTACGTACGACCGGACACATATTGATACTTTTTTGAAACTTATTTATAGTTATTTTCCTATACTGTATTCGTCAGTTTTCTAATTTGAAATAAATTTAATGTTTACGAATTATAATTGCAAAACAAAAATGTTAAAAAAAAAAACGCAGTAAAACGATTACTATGATTATTTATTATTTGAACGAAGTAATATTTTATCAGGGGATACGATCGTACACTCGCGTATTCGTTTTATTTTCTTGCCCGTACGCATATTAGAATTTCAGCCTTATATACACCGTATACGAATATAATAATTGTTATTATATTCTCATTATTTCGATAAAATTATGTTTGATATTTTAGTTATTTTTGAACACTTCCAGATATTTTCGTTCAAAACAAAAGCCCAGCCCGAATATATTTTCTTGTTTTGAAATGTCCGGCATTGTCTGGTACATAAAAAAGCTCGGTCCGGCACGAATGCGTACTATCTTAGTTCGTGTTCAGATGCATGCTCCTAGCTCGAATATGATAACCATAGGTATTATCAATGCTAATGTTTTATGGAAAAAATAATTCAGTAAATTGGATAAAAATAATTTTAAGCACTTCGAAAGTAACTTGTAACTTGTAATGTTACTTTTTAAAACTAATTTTCCAAACACTAATATAATTCAGTTATATACAATATTAAAGTATAGGATTGATAAGAAAACTATACATTAGATGATTATTTTTCTCAAGTATGTTTTAATTTAACAATTTATCGAAGTACCTATAACAATAGGAAAATTTTATTCGATATTATTTTTATTGTAATTTTCTGAAAATAAAGAAATATACACTTTATCATTATACACTTGCACCTTAAATCCCACAACTTCTCAAGTCCTACAATATGATGACTCATAAATATGTTTGTATAGATATATGTATAGGTCGAATGGTTAATGGTTTTCATGCATAATTATAATGACAATTTGTGTGGAAACCAAAGTACATTAAATTAGATAAATCAAATGGGCATTTTGGTAACAATATGATTATTGTTAATAGGTACTAGGTACCTACTTTAATCTTGGTTTTTTTTTTTTTTTATAAATATGTCTACCTAATTTTTAGCTTAATACCGAGTAAGTGACATATTATCAATATCTAAAAGTCATTTGTTGTTTGATTTATTCATAAACATTACTGACGAAATAATAAATTGGTCTATTGCAATATAACGTTTAAATTTCAAGATAACGAAACTATTAGGTCCCCGGCTATTGGTATTGTCAGAATGCAAGTATAAGAACAAATGCAATATAATATTATTCAAATATTACCATCGTCGTAATTTGCAAAGATACTCCTATATATATATATCAATGGACATAATATGTATAGGCAAGTAAAAAAAATAAAATAAAGGGGAAAAAATTAAAACCAAATTTTGTTGGATGACCCACGCCCTGAATAATAATACTATATTGTCAATAAATAAAACTACAACCGGTCCAACATATTTTTATACGTTAGATTTCTGTATGAATATATATATAATACGTATATTAATTATATAAAATAATATAAATAAATATTAATTTATATACCTGTTTATAATTATGAATACAAAATACAGATACATCTGGAAAACGTATTGATTTTTTAAGTTTTAAAATCAATGAGCGCTTTAAAATATAAACATAAATGATCAAGAGATTTTGTTTAAAATATATTGTAGGTTGATATACTATATTATATACATACTATGATATTATCATGACGTTTTTCCACGTATAGGAAATAAAATCGCAGCTTAAGAGGCCGCAACACCAACGAAAAATCGACCTAAAAGTTTGACAAAACTTTGGGATTTTGAAAGGTCGGATTTCAATTCTGAAAACTGTATTGAATTCATCAGTTTGTCTTCTAGAGATCGATCAAGGCGTTTATTTTTATTTTATTTTTCAATCGTGTTATTTATCATTAAAAATCACAATTTTTAAACATTGATTATATTTTAATCTGTAATAATAAAGAAAAATGCTTCGATCGATCCCTAGAAGACAGGCCGACACATTCAAATCTGTTTACAGATTGTAAATCCGACTTTCCATAGTTCCACAATTTTGTCACGCTTATTGGTCTTTTAGGTGGAAATTTCGTGATTACACAACAATAAAAAGTGATACGGGCACGGGGCTATTTTTAGATTAATTTTAAGATGTACATAAATATTTCTAAATTGTTAGATTTTTATTTTTCACAATATTTCTTAAAAATTGCCTATACAGAACCCCTTAAAAATCACAGGTGTTGCGGCCTCTTAAATTATAAACATAAGATGTACGCCCTGCAAGTTATATTTTGCGTTTTCGGCTAAAAAATTATTTATGTATTGTTATATGAGTCATTTTTCACTATTTTATTTCATATGTTATCATGGTGTATGTGCATATATATATGGTGCTAATAATAGTGTTACAGTCCCCAAAAGTGTCACGATGAAAATTATTTCAACGTTCTTTGATACATCGAAAATCGTCCACCAAATGATAACGGCTTCTAACGTAATTGCTTATAAAATATATATTTTTAAATTAATACTTAAGAAAACGTTAATTTTAAATAATTTTTTTTTTTTTTAACTTTTACAAAACAATATAACCTACAATATTATGTAAACTATATGGCTGTTTTATCGCAATTATTATTAAATATGAAATGTTAAAATTAAAAGGCTTTTCGGGTTATTATATATCTACTGAATTTAAGCCACAACCACAATGATTTTATTTTTTATTGTACATTTATACAATATTTTTATGTTTTTTTTATCAAATATATTTTGTATTTTGTATGTTTTATACAGGTTTCCGTTGGGGGGAGGGGGAAGGTGCGGTAAAGAATAATTTTCTTATCTAATTTATAATTTAACTACCAAATGTAGTGTAAAAAATATAAAATTATAAATACCTAAATTTAATTTTAGATTTTGATCGGAACGAGGTTATAAGTTCTAAAAGACACCCCTTTTGGGTTTTATATTTGTAAATGTAACACAAGGTTAAACGTATGTATTATAATTCTAACTATATTCAAAAAATTTCAAAAAAAATATAGACTCGATTTTATTTTATAGCCATTTAAAGTTTTTTGACAATATTTATTAATTCAATATAAAATATTCTTGTAATTAAAAAAAAAAAAAATGGATCTAAATATTTTTAATAAAAGTCTGTATTTCACTATGTAGACCTAGTACCTAGATATTATGTAATTAATTTTTTCAATACATTTTTGTAAATTTATTTTAAAAGTATAATATTGCACCGAAATTATGTTTCGTTGCTTTTAAATCCTGCAATCCTCCACCATCCATGCAATATCCTACTCGACGAGTGATGTAGTGATAAGGTGTCTATACTGATCAGAATTTTTATTCATTAAATTATTTTATTGCATTGTAATTTAAGCTAATTTAATTTATTTAAATTACTAAAAAAAAAACACATACATTTTTGATTTTTGCTACATAGAGCCTATATAGGTAACGAATAATGTGTATATACAAAAAAGGTAAAAACCGTAACATTTAAGTTTCTCGTTGACTACTTTTAAAATGCACATACGAAATTAATAGTATCTAAAATGCGTTTCAATTGCATAATATTATATATATATATAATATATATATTTCTTATATTTCTAAGTTTTTGTACACTGAACCAAATATTATTGGTAGAATTAACAATATGCAATAATCAAATTTTAGCAAACAAATATTTGTTGAAATAACACAATTTTTATTATTTTAATATGTATATATATTTTTAAATTAATAAAAAATATGTTTAAAATAACAAATTCATTTTGTAAATTTCACAAAATACATAAGTTATAATTTAATAAAAATAATTTGTAAAATTAATACAGATTTTATTATTATAATAAAATATGTTATCGCAAACATATATTCTGTTTAAATTGACTTTTTTGATAAAAAAAAATGAGCGTTTATTCTACGAATATATATATATATATAAATAGTTTTATATATATAAATATAATAATTCAAATAAATTCGTATATTCAATTAGACAATTTTACCGAAGACATTGATAAAAGATGTTGTTAAATCAATAATACGTTCTGTTATTTTATTGTTAAATTCACAAATATTTTATTTCCAAATCAACAAAAATTTTATTGGACGTATTATTTTAACAAAACCATATTATTATTAAATTAATCCGTATTTTTTTTTTTATTGAAATCACAGATATATATTCGGTTCAGTGTAGTAAGTCATCGAATTCCGGTCTCTATACTACGTTACGATAATACAATAATATACCTATCGTATATTATATTTTTATCCAGTGTTGAAAATAATTACCCGCCGCCACTGTCGCCACTGGAATCGATCTTCCGCGCCGCGCGTACACACACACACACACACACACACACACACACAGTGTAGTATACGGTAATAATAATAATAATAATAATAATAATAATATGTATCCGCGCGGCGGACAACGGTTTTTAAGGGCGCGCGCCACCGCCGCCGCCGCCGCCGCCGCATTCTCACCCCCTTCCGCCGAGGACCACGCCCGCCGTCCAATCGCCGCCCCGGGCCACTCCCCCCCCGGCGGCCGGGAGTTTTTCGCGCCCTCCCGAAACGGCCGGCCGGCCGGCGTCGACGGGGTCGCGCAGCGCAGTCGACGTCCGTTCAAGTGGGTTGCTGTTGCTCGTCGACGACCGACCCTCATCGCGTTTCGAGTGTCCGCATCGCGAGATCGTCAGCTATCCATCTATCTATCTATCTATCTCGCTCGCTCGCTCACTCTCCGCACGACGGCTCTTGGAGAGATTCAATTCGTTTTACGTATTATTTTTTTTTTTTTTTCCTTTCCCGTATAGCCCTCGGTGCGACATATAATATTACACATCACACGGGTTCAGTGTACACCAGTTGTCCGCGAACGATCTTACCGGCCGAAAATACACTGCACTACTGCGCGTCGGTGTTCTCTCCGGTGTTTACGGATTTTCCGGGACAAACACCCTCCTCCTCCCCCCCCCCTCCCACCCGTAATATCGTGTTGGGTTTTCACTCGTGTACGCGTACAGTATATTAATAGGCATCTGTTAAACCGTCACGTCGACTCGCTCGCGACGGATTTACGCGCGCGCGATTACGCGCTCTCGCTGCAGCAGCAGTTCGCTCGCCGCGCCATGTCGGACAGCGAGAGCCCGAAACCCGCGGACGAGGTGCTACACCACCATCACCATCACCATCCGAGGATACCGCCGTCCCTGTTGGCCTGGTGCCCGGCCATCATGCCGCCCTGGTGCTCGTTGCTGCCGGCCGCCTGGTGCAATCCGGCCGCCCTGAGGTCCGCTTTTCCCGGGTCAGTATATATTATAATAATAATATATACCTATAATGACAATGACGGTTATCGGTATTTTTCCCGAACGACCTTTTTTCCCGGAAGTCGGTAAACCCCAAAACCTATTTTCCCGAAAGCCTTTTTTCCGGGAACTCTTGTCGTTCCCGAAATGGAAATG
Organism: Pemphigus obesinymphae; assembly: GCA_025469235.1. NCBI lineage: Eukaryota > Metazoa > Arthropoda > Insecta > Hemiptera > Aphididae > Pemphigus > Pemphigus obesinymphae. The sequence goes on from JAIPRL010010494.1 coordinate 7,862, forward strand.
GGAAAAAAATAAAAAAATATAAAAAAAGCCGGAGCATCCTAGTTGGGTCCCGAACACCAGAGGTAATCACAGGTAGTATGTACTAGTTGGGTCCTGGATTATTTTTGGTGCTACACTAGTTGGGTCCCGGATTTTTTTTGGTCCTATACTAGTTGGGTTTTTCTAACCCAAGATTTTGTAAAATTAATGTCTTATAAATTTTTATAAGATAAATATTAAACACAAAAGTGATTTTTTTTAAATTTTATTTTATATTATATGTATTTTTAATATTTGATTTTTAACACTGAATATTTTTTCATTTGTATTGTATTATATCATATTTTGTAAAACTCCAATCATTTATATTTTTATTATCTCCACCAAAAAAAACATTTTTAACCATACCTGCCGTCAAAAATAGATCGTAGACAGTCCTAAGTCTGGTAAAATGGAAGGAAAATGTTAGTGCAGTGTAGTATTTACCGAAAAACATTGGGGACCCAACTAGTATAGTACCTAAAATAATCCGGGACCCAACTAGTGTAGTACCTAAAATTATCCGGGACCCAATTAGTATAGATATTTTAATTTTGGGACCCAACTAAGATGCAGCCAAAAAAGCGTCATATCAACACAATTCTTAGTTATTTTCGCATAGGATATTAGCTGCGAGTCGTAGATGACATTTAGACATTTAGATGTCAAATTTACATTATATAGTTTATTCGATACATATTTTTTTCTTTACATTTTATATTTTTAAGTTAGTCTGGTAAATTCTGGTTTTGACGACGACATATATACTACATATTGCTCGATAAATCTTGACCGGATGGCTATCAAATCGATTAAGATTACTTCATATTAAATGACTTAGATGAGATAACATTAATGATAATACGATATTCATTTTTCATCGCATGATTTAAAAAGCCAATTATGGACATTGTGAGTGATTTTGACACATACGAAGAGTTGGAATTTCTACGAGTAATCGCTCACAATATTGTTTTGTAAACTTTAATATTATTATTATTATTATTTTGAATTATGGGCCGCACAACGTAACCGCAGCGTTTATTATTTCATTAATTAATTTTTTTTTTTTTTTTATCATATATATATTATCAACTTTCAAATATTACACTACAACATTTATGTTTACATTTAATTAGTCATTTTTATTTTTCACATCGGAAAAAAGGTCATTCGGGAAAATAGGTTTCAAGTTTACGGAATTTCGGGAAATATACCATTCGGGAATTTCGATTCGGAAAAAGGGCGGGCACCATATTATATTATATAATGATGCGCGTACGAATCTCGGACGACGATTCCGGAAATCTAGACTCCGCGGTCGGGAATCGCGAAGAATTCCGATTTTTTGGATTTGGAATAATTGAAACGTTCGCCAATTTTTTATACGTGGAGATACTCCAGCTATTTTGTACGTTTTAAAGGAAAAACAGATTGAAAAATGTGTATTATTTGACATATAGTTTGTTTTCCTTTAAATTGTAAATACTGGAAAAAAATTGTTACCGATAAATGTATATTGTATGTATAGTAAAACGGAAATGATCCGAAATGTGTTTTAATCTCCAATAATATATCGTCAAGTTCTAAATTAATATTATTTACCTATATATATCCGGTATTAATAATTATCCAATTATGTAAATGATTTTAGATTTATTATATTACCTATATTTTATACGAAAATTTTGAATATTTATCTGTACGTTTTGCTCGTTTTTCGTTTTTTTCTGAGACAGTATTTATTTACGTATGTATAACAAATACGCGGATTCTTAGATAATTCAGAGAATCCTGATTTAAAATTTGCAAAATTATAATATTTGGATTTAGATTCAAATTTTAGGTTTACCTATACCTATATTCCATAAATTATTTAATATTATGTGTTGTTCTGCGCAACATTACATTATATATGACAAAGTCTTTAATTTTATTAACATAATTTAATTACACGTATCAATATAATATCGTTATATATTTTATTTATTAAAATCACCATATCAATATCATTTAACTTAAATAAATTTAAATTACGATTTTCATAATTTTGTTTTACAATAAATTATTCATTTTCTACGTATAGAACCATAGGTCCTAGATAGGACCTTGGTATTAGTACAACGCAAGTTGTTCAAAAAAAATTATCCTTAATATGAGAATAGGTTTGATATTAAATATTATAAAATCAAATTTCAATCCAGAACAATTTTATTAAGTATTATACACCTACTCCAATCCGATAATAATTGTAATGAATTTCTGTTACAAATCGGGCAAATTTTACAAAAAAAAAACTGTTATTATTGTAGATACCTGCTGTATTAGACAGAAATTTTTTAACTGGTTCGTTATAATAACTATTTGATCGGAGAAAATATAAATTATACTACTTATATAAATAATAAAACGTAGAACACGATAAGAACTTTTTATATAAGAAGACTGCCAATGAGATGGCATAAAAAATAACGAGAGGCTGCAGATTTACGAGGAAAGGATGTTTTTAAAACAAATTTCACAATATTACCGAAAATAAACGACATATTATTAATTTGTTTTAGCTTTTCCATTATAAGAGTAGGTAGCTTATTTTTCCTTGCCTCTCATTCTAAATATAAATAGACAGAGAGAGAAAGATATTGCAAAAGTGGCATATACATAATATGAGAATAATTAAATATATATAAATTATTATACAATAGTAAATTTTACTAGAAAATTACGTAAATACATATTATACTTGTATATTTAGCTAATACGTATACAAATGTGTAATTTTTATCAAATTTTGCCCGTATACAAAAAAAATTTTCCATATACATTGTTTGTATATTTAGGGTTGGTAATGATTATAATAATATTGTACGTACCTACTTAGAACACACCAACAATAACAGATTTGCTATAAACGAATAGGTAATTGATTATAATATTATTATACAGCAATCAATTATTAGGGCATTAACGATATTATTAAATATCGAAAAAACGAATATTAATAGTTAAAGTTCTGTTAATTAACATTTTAACTTAACGAACCAGCTATCTAGAATTAAAATTAACTTTTAAGTGTTAACGTTAACTTAATTCAAACTTAGATTGTATTACATTAACGTAAACTTAATTACAATTTATTTTTCCAATTAAGTACATTTACCTACTATAAATGGTATCCATTTATTTATAATTGGTTTTTATAAATAAATAATATTTTGCAGATTGAAATAGTGATTAGTGTAACGAATGTGTTCAAAAATCGTTCGTCCCCGTTACGTGTATTATTGTAATTATTATATATAATAATTATTTAAATTACGTTATAAATTAATCGTATAAAATATGTATAAAAACATTCAACTTAAACATTTTTACTATTACTATAATTAGTTAATGCTGACTTTTGCCAGAAATAAAACTGTTGTATAAAAAGTTGTTCACTCGTCATTGATGGCTTTACAAATTACAAGGTACCTATTAACTTGAACGGATAATTTCAACATATTTTACTATTATTGACTTTGATTCGGTTAAAATTGTTGAATTGGCGTAATTCTACTAACCTAATCTGTGTATAGGTATAATAGCTATAGTTAATAGATAACGCTATAACTAGTAAATTATTTTTGATCGATTAAATTGTAGTATAGGTAAAGAAAACATCGATTTGTTACGAAATTTTAAAAACCGCGTCACCATCGCGAGTGTACACACAATTTTCGTGCAGCATTGACCGGCGATGATACACAACGCAGCTACCGCGAGATAATCTCGACGGGCCGATCGGTCTGTCGAACGACGTCATAAAACCTATAGGCTTATACCAGAAAGAATTAAGAGCAAGTCTAAATATACTAATACGACTCGTTATTTTATCGAACGTATATATTTGAGTTGGGGAAAAAAAAGTCGTCGACAGATCGGCGTGAATAAACGTTTCGGCCGTTAAACCAGCTAATATATATATACCTACGCGTATAATAATAATCGAAAACCAGTATAATATACTTACTATGTATTATATCGGCGGATTATTCGAAAAATCGCGTTATTTTTTTTTTCCTCGGTGTATACGATTATTGCGATCGAGTGGTGCGACGTGCTCCGACGTTTCTCCGACTCGAAATTCGTTTATTTACGACGAGAAAAATAGGTGGTGCGGGGAGGGGGGGGGAGAGAAAATCTTTTCGGCGGATTGAAAAAAAAAGTTACTAAGATGTGAAAAAAAAAAAAAAAATAAAAAATAAAACGAAAACCGGTAACGACAATTTCAGATGATAATAATAACATTAATTATTATTATAGGTATACCTATGCCGGCACTATACTTTTTGAGTGTCATAAAATATATAGCTTTTATAGTGCACGACGCGCGTATAGGTTAGGTATACCTACCCGTCATAACATTATATATCGTCGGTGGACTCGATCGGACTTGTGCAGCGTACGTGAATTCGTGTATGTTCGAACGTGTGCGCGTATATTTGTACACGAGTGTGTGTTGTTTTATTGGTGACGCCGCCGACCCGGGGCGCGAGCAATTTGTCGGCCGACTCGGCGACGACCCAGTCCGGTATAGGTATACGTGACTCGGAATACATTTCGGCAATTATTCGACGAGCCGAGTCGGTCTCCGCGCGCCGGGACGTACCAATATACATATATATATTATATTATGTAGGTATATCGTCGTAAAAACGCCGCCGGTTTACGCTGCACTCTCCGACATAATAATTGAAGTCAGCGTCTCCGACAGTCGCGTTACACACACATATTATAATATTATATACAACACACATATAATATATTATAGGCGCACGATCAGTGATTGAATCGGGGGGAAAAAAAAAAAACAAGAACGGACTCTGCAGATATAGCTCGGTTTTAAAAAATCAGTGTTCGGTTTTAGCCGTTATAGCGAGTCGAAACGGGCTTGGGTTTTCCAAAAAAAAAAAACGTTTTGGCTTCTCCCGGATTTCTATCCGAGCCCCGCAGCGAGATTCGATAGCGCCGCCCTTGGCGAAGAACCGAATTTCCGACCTTAAAATGGGGCCATATGAGGAAGAAAACGAGTCATCGATTTTTTGGTGTTGCGCCCCCATATTTTCCTTGAAAATCTAGTCAATAGGCAAAAAAACAAAGTCTCCGACTTACTTATTCTTATACAAGATTTTGCCCGTAGAATTTTCACCCCCTCCCCCCTCAATCTTAGAAATTTAGAGATAGATAGGTTACTGAATTTCGATTTTCGCGCCCTTGGCCTGGCCCAGTTTCTCCAAGCCCTTTGCTACGGCTCTGGGATTTCTGGTTCAAAAATCGTTTCCATTCTTACGGGTTTCCCGGGTTTGGCTATATATTTAGCAAAAACGGTCCGATTTTTCCCGGGTTCGGGTTCCGGTTTTTAAAACATTCCCCGTTTTTACGGGTTTTCCATACCGTTTTGACGTTATTTAAATGATACGTTCCTCTAAACGCGTCTCGACGACTTTGCGACTAGAGCCGCACAGGCCTTCCGCTTAGTATAAAGACACAACCGCAAACCAGTTCGTTTAATATGGCTATGACAAAAATATACTTTTCAGTCGTGCCAGATGAAAAACCTGTAGAAATGGTTAACAAATTCGAATGTTCATACGATTTGGCTAGTTCATATTGTATAAAAATCAATTGGTTAAAGATAATGCTTGGAAAGAGCTGGTGGCTAACGTATCAATTAGATAACATCAAATTCAATCGCACCTTAAAGCCGTTAGTTTAACTCGGGCTTAAAAACTGTTCCACTTTCGTACGGATTTCCTGGGTTCGGGTTTGAAAACAATTCCGACTTTTTTCCCGGCTATAAAGACCGTTTCGACCCATTCTAAGCTGCGGGCTCAGAATCAGAAAATGTTCTGCATTCTCACCTATTTTTAAAAACCACCTTCCTATACTTGACTCGATTCGGATTTTAAAACTAAATTAAATTATAAAAATAATAAATAAAAATAACAATTATGAGTTTTGACCTTTGATATTTTAGGTATTTTATAAATTACCTAAATAATAATTAAAGCATATTATATTATGGAATGTAAAATGGTAAACACACTGCAGGGTTCCTACAGTCTAAATTAAAATATAATTCTGTATTTGCGATTAAGTAATAATTATTTTTGGGATCATTTTGGCTCCAGTCCTAAATTCAAAGGATTCCCGCCAATAATATAACCTGCAACTATTTGTGACTGGTCTGGTATAAAACGTCATTTTAACTTTTAGATGATTATTATTTTATAATAGTACCTACGGGGAAATTTGGATCTAGGGATTTTTAGATCCATAATGGAATAGGTATTTTAAATTTTTATCCGTGATTCGTGTAAAACTATATTGCGTTTCGACCCAAGGACATTTTGATGGCGAATCAAAATGTGGACCCACAGTGCAAAATTTCGTTTTACTACTGGGACTTTTTGATCCACTGCAGTAGAACATCCGCGGATAAAAAATTCACCTTACCTACTAATTCGGCAGTATTCAATAATTTTCATAGGCTCCACGACGTTTTTTTTGGATTATAGGCGCCTCTTAGGCTTCTGCACGTAAAATTTCAATACGTACTCGTGTATAATATGAACTATGATGATATTTTCGAGGTGCTTTTGGCGGTAACCACGGCATACACTGCTGCAGGGATGTTGGACACTTATAACGTTATGTTTATTATTACACACGCAGCAGCCGTGTTCATACGTTTCGAGTGCGCGTAGGTGTACAATATAATATCATCGAAACAGGTGTCGCTTCCACTTCAATGGAGGGGGTTACTATATGCGTACACACAGGAAGAACGTGCTCGATCGGAATTCCCGAGGATTTGACGAAAAATCCAGTGTCATCGGAACGGGAGGAGGGTCGTCTCTGATGTATCACTTGGTGGTTCAATCACAACGACAGTATACGTATAGCCGCCACTGCGCTTATTATTAAATTATTATTTTTGGAAATCGGCGTGGGTCGAAAACCGTGTACGCACTTGTGAGTATAGTACATTAAGGATCGGACGCGGTGTTCGACGTTTTTTACAACGATAAAATAATAATCGTTGTGCACTTGTAAACGGACGAAAACCATTGGGCAATGTGGATGGGCATACAGGCAATGAAGGCAATAGTGCCCTATCCCCGTTCACAAAAAACCGCCAAATGTAATTTCAATCTCAATACTTCAACTGGATAAAAGCTAACCACAATATGAACAATATTTTTAAATCGCATTTTATTATATAAAACGAGATTAAATTGGTAAAAATCAGAGGCGTTCTCAGGATATTTCAATGGAGGGGGATGAAAAAAATGGTTACAAAATAAGCCGTAAGGCTTTTGCCTCACAACTCCCATATTATAATAATGAATATTAAAATAATGATAGTTGATAATATCAAATAATCAATTCAAGTCATTTTTATTGTACTTTTTATTTAAACTATAAAACAATATTATAAATC
>JAIPRL010010495.1:0-15358 GCA_025469235.1 Pemphigus obesinymphae
CGCAATTTTGTTTTCCCCGCGAACATCCGAGATGGGAAAACTCGCCTATATTCTTTTTAATACTTCTCATACTTTTTGACAAGTTTTATGCCGGCTGTCGACCTGACGCAACCTCAATTAGTTGACTCCTACGACAGGCATGAGGAAACCGTGGAGGTATTCTTAGCCCCCTCCACAGGGACCATCAAATTAAAATCAACATAATATTATTGGAAAACTTAAAAATAAATTGTTATTTGGGTGTTGCATACCTCTGGAACTTCTACCTCAGCTGTTACAAAATTTTGATTCAGGTTATGTACATAGTTTATTTTATTCTATAAAATTTATTCATATCATTATAAAGTTATTACTCTATAATTTATGGTTAATAAAATATGTTTCTAAAAAATAATTAGGTACTTACCTCAGGAATTGTATTGTTAATCTGAGCTAACGTAATCATTCATTTTGTACATGATTGAAATTGCATGATGAATAAAAGTATAAATAGGTAATCGTATTCATATAAATGCAAATGTAAAATATATTTTTTGTAAACGCAGAGACACTAAAAATGGATAATGAATTCATATAACAATAGTATTATTATTATCACGATCTATAAATAGTTTTTTAATGTAAAACTGACAATATTGTGTTATCTTAAATTAATACACTAATTCACCAACAAGAGAATACTTGGAATTGTGCATTACCATATTGACACGAAATAATATACTAATGCATGAGACAAATGGATCATTTCTTGTTATTGATAAACAATATTATTTACTGTCATGCATTCGATTTTATAGATATGACATAGTTTTGCTATGTATTTCACTATTGCATCGTAAAATATGTCATTATTATTATAAGAAAACATGTATAACTCAAAATTGACAAATATTAAAAAGTTACTACACTAATGTACTTACAACACGATATCTGATTTTTGGGATATAATATTATGATTATATATATACTTACATTAAATCTAACAATTCTATATTTATAAAAATAATGTATATAATTTAAATTTAAACTTTAAAATTGTATACTTGAATATATATAAAAAAAAAAGTTGGAAATGTAATTTTGAAGTTTTTAAAACATATAGTTAGGTACACGTATATTCTTGTACCTATTCAAATTTATTTCCTATTTACAAATTACAAATTCATATATTCAAACCAATAATTGTCAACGTATAAAAAAAACTACATCATTATTATTAAGGTACTTAAAAGTTCAAACTACTTATATGATCATTCAATATTATTCAATCATTATTTATCATATAATAATATGATAAATTGTCGCATTCAATAAAACAATTATGAGCCAAACTACAGGGTCATTTTTTTTATAAAATTAAAAAGTGATCCTTCCAAAGTACCAACGAAATATAGTTCTAAAGTATTAATCATATTCTATACAAATATACAATATCGAAAAAAGTTAGAAAAACGTTACTATTATGAGTTTATTTATTGGTATCTTAATGTAGAAATATTTATATTGGTATATTATTATCACTATTGTTATAACAAAACTTATTGTTTACTATATAATTATTATTAACTATACTATTTTATTTACCTAGATACAAATATATAATATACACTATACAATGTTGGGTAAATTACTTTTAAAAAATAATTAATCACATCATAAGTAATATCAAATAAAAGTAATCCAATAACTTAAATAAGTTTCATAAAATTAAACTTATCAAGTCACTTTACTGAACTACTTCAAATGTAACAAAATTACAAATGAAGTCACTTTTTTATAAAATGTTAGCATTAATAATAGTTATCACATTGGAAGAGCGACTAATATAAAAATCATAGATATATTATATTGCTACATTGCTATAATTATAAAATATCACATTTAAAAAGGAGTTTTTCCGTTAGGTAATACTTATATAATAATAAATAATAACAACACAAGCTTAAGTATATAATATATAGATTATAATTTATAAGTGATAATAAAATGTTTAAAAGTAATAATTATTATGCAAATATCCTTTTGGGCCTTTTCTGGTTTGAGAGTATCATTGTGTTATATTGTGTTGAAATAAATATTGGTCATAACTCTTAAGAGGACATTTTACCATAGTTTTTTGACATGTGAAACGTGCTTTAAGAGATGCATGATTCTGAAAAACTTAGTAGTTTCGGTGTATAACAACCTCTATACAAAATTAAATATCATCAGATTATCTAACTATCAAATAAGTATACCAATCTATTAAAAATTAGAAGTGAAGTTGACTTTTAAAAACAGAAAATTTGGTTTTACTATTTGATAGTATTGTTTGTTTTTGTGTGAACACTTGTATAAGCACTACTTTATTAATTTCTTGATTTATTATAGGTTTACACACTGAAAGATGCTTAAAAAATATCAATAGAATAAGAAATAATTCAGAATTATTTAATTCTAAATAATTAGAGAAAACTATTTTACATAAGACATACGACCAACAAAATCTAATATAACATGATCTAAGGGGCCAGATAGGGGTTACTACTTAGTTACGCCATTAGACAATTTAATTTATAATGAAGACTTAGATATGAAAAAAAAACATTTTTTAAACTAATTATTGAAAGTGGACTGAATAATGTTGGAACAAATTACAAGAGAACAGGCTCATAGTCAATACTAGTTAAATAAACGTAAAAACAGTTAACAACATCGAATTTCGGGGGAATTTTTAAAATAAGGGTAAATACAAATTGCCGTAAAAAAGTATACAATTTGTTATAAAAGCCCCACACTATGTAAAAGCAAATGACATATGGGGTTGAAATGATCAAACGTGAATTAAAATTGAAGAATCAAGTAGACATTATGTGCAATTATGTGGATTATTTTTAGATGTAGAATTTCCATACCTTACTACATTTCCTGATAATGTTTAAATCCTTAAAATATTTTTTAATTTTATAATTATTTATTTCGTATATTGGCGGGATAGTTGGTGAAAATTCAATTCTTGAAATAAAATGTCCTTATACAGCAAAAGACACTAAAATTCTTATCGAAACAGTAAAATATAATCTTGTTAGAAATATAACTAAAATTATAATTTACTTACTTATGATTTAAAAATTATTAAAATTGATTTATTTATGAATAAAATATATATTATAGAAATTAATAATATATATATATATAAATAAATACCCAGTTTCTACAAAAAGAATTTGTTTTTATTTAACAAATAAGATGAGAACATTGTTTTCGAAATACGTATTTGTTAAATAAAAACAAATTCTTTTTGTAGAAACTGGGTATTTATTTATATTTATAAATAATTCTACAAGTAACTCAACACCAAAATATATATATATAGTACAAAATTAATATATATTACAAAAAAATATATAAAAAGAAAATATGTCTAGAGTCTAATATATTATAATTTTGTATTAAGTATATATTTATTGTTGAAGTGTTTTAAAAATACTTAATGTCTATATTATTTAGTTACAGTACTGTAAAATATTAAATAATGGAATTGTATTAAAAAATAACCATAAATATTGGTATCAAATAATAAGTCAGTTATGAATATCTTGGCGAAAAGTTTTTCATTTTATAGTCCATACTTGTAATTAAACTACCATACAACAAACGATGAAGAATTATTTTGGAATACAATAATGTTTAATAAACTTAATAGGTAAGATATTTTATATTTTTATAGGTAGGTATATATTGTAGATAAATGCATAATTATTCTTTTTTTGTTTTTTTAGATTTTATTTAAATAGTTTATTACCAGAAATAGTTTATCTACTCTATGGTAAACGTTTTGAAATTACAGACATTCATAAGAAAACCCAGAGTATGTACAAGAATCACAAAAATAATTGGTAAACAAATTATAAAAACAATAATTATAATATGTTTATAATTATAAAATACAAATATTTCAGACAAATTATGTTATTATTTATTTATTATTATTAAAAATAATTTAAAAAACTCATACTTTTAAAATGAAAAAATAAAGTATTGAACGAATAAGAAATCTCCGAACACACCAATTTATTGTAAGTACAAAAGTCTAAAATATTATATTATAATCATATACAAAATAAAATTTATAAAATATTTGATTACGATTATAATAAATATACCTAGTTGAAAAATACATACATTTAAAAAGTTTAAACATTTTACTAGTATTTAAACGTTTTGATAGTAACATTATTGAAACTTCATTATTTGATATGTTTATTATTCGATTTATCAAAATGTACTTTTAAAATTAATAAAGATATTCAATATATAATTATTAGTAATATCATTGATAATATATATATTCAATATATAATCATTGGTAATATATTATTATAGGCTGTTTCAAGTTGATATATACTATTTTGACGTGGGCGCGTATTATGTGTGGATTTTCCATACAGCAATTAGCAATGGTAGGTAAGATGATATTTTGTTTTTATATTAGGATATATTATGCTTTTTTCAAAAAAATATTAAGGAACAAATTGTGCAAAAAGGAACAAATATCACACTTGGATTTTTTTTCCTATGAGACATTTCGTTACTTAAAATTTTGAAATTCGATTATGTAGCATTAAAAATTATAATTTATGTGTATATGCAACTCTCTAACTTCCTCGTACAAATTTTGCTAACACAGTTAAAAAAATTGAATTCTTATCAAAATTTTCAGAAAGGAACAAATTATCCAAAAAACGGAACAAAAAATCCATTTCCGTCATCAATAAGTATAATGAAATATTTATATAAATTACACGATGAGAACTGGTTTTAAAATGGTGCAGTGCTCCCGTAATTAGTAGGTATATGCCGACTACCAAGCGGCCCCAGCTGCGGTCCAATATTTTGCGGTCCAATCTCTTAATATGTGTGAAGTTGCCCCACCCCCACTTTGTCAAATTGACCCCAAACTGGTATCAAAATTTAGTAACTAATTTGCAACTTTTTGTAACATCAAAATAAAAATTTGCAACTTCATACTTTTTTCAAAATCGTCTTTACAAAGTTGGGAGGGCAACTTTACGCAGCTCCACCACTTTATCAGATCGATTTCAAACTGGTATCAAAATTATCAACTTTTTGCAACCAAGTTTTTATAATTTTCAACCAATTATTTTAGCCCCTATCAATGTTTTAGAAAAGGGAGCTAGCCCTCCATCACTTTGTTCCACACGTTTGTTATCTTTGTTTTACATATGTCAACATGCAATTCTACATACCGTATTCTTACTGCATTTCATTAATAATTAATATTGAAATAAATTTACTTTCATTTAACTACAAAGTTAATATGTAAACATGGTAAATCTATGTACCGTATACTTACTAATCAATAAAAAAATATGAATCTTAATTGGTAGTTTAGTAAGTGATATTACTTCTTTTTTTATATTTGTACACTTTATATTATATTAAAATAGTTATACTTATTTTGTATAAAGAATGAACCGAGAAGTATGTATATTATTTATATATATTATTTAAATGTGGGTATATAGGAAATTTATTTTTGTGACATTTAAGCTTGTAGGATTACTTTAACAAAATAATCGTAATTTATCATCAATTTTTTGTCGACTACAGTTCATTTTTGTCTAGTATACAATTTACAATATGCAACGAATATCATGCAAAATAAAGTAGGTGTACCTATTACTAATAATATACCAATTAAGTACCTTTATAATTTATTATTTATGTATTATAATAAAAACAGTATAGAGCAAATTACTATATACGGGTAGGTATTTAAATAGTAATTAAACTTTAATTAATACTGTTATATTTTTATTACCCAAGTTCGCATTTAATAAAATTACTTTATTTTAATATTATTTAAAAGCACTGAATTACTATTAAAATATCACTCTTATTAAATGTTTTAGTCATTCACGCGGCAATTTGCAAATCACCAGGCTCTAACTATTGCCAGTAATATGTACACAGTGCACACATAGAAATTTCGGTATGGTATATGGTTGGAAATAATATGGTTTGATTTACCATAATTTAGTTATAATGACTATATCTATATGGTTAAAATAACATAATCACTAAATAACAACTTCATGTAGATAAAAATAATATAATGATATAATATTCATTACTGTCATTAGGTAGGTACATAATATATTAGTAGGTAGCAGGTACATAGATATTTAGGTACTAATATTATATATCTAATAGTAGGTATATAATAAAATAGTATAATATAGTATACTGTATATTATATTTATAATATATTGATGCTTAATTAGTTTCATATAAGACTGTTTAAAATTTAATATTTGAATGCATTTATGAATTAAAATGTAAGTATTATACCTAATAATATTTAGAAATTATATTGTATTTTTATTATTATTTTCTAATTTTTAATTAAAATATTTTCATAATTTAAAATAAAATGACATCTAATATGAAAATAAATTTCTATAAATATTATATTTCAAGTATTTGACACATAAAATTTCATAGGTACCTACTTATTATCTATCTATACCAATTAGTTTATAATTATATAAATAAGTGACTTCTAACTTTAGGTACTTCATAAAAAACCATTTATTTTCTAGTAAATTAACAATAATAATATTTAATATTTGAATACAAAATAAAAAAATATTAAAATATAGTTAAAATAATTTTTTATTATTGGTAAAACAACTAAATATGTGGTTAAAATAACTATAATAATTAAAATATAGCTATATGGTTATTTTAACCATGTTATATAGCTGTTAATATACCATTATATAATTCTGGTGTAGTACAACTATTTAAATAGTTACTTAATTCATAATTTTTTCCGTTAAAATACCTATTGAAATATCATTACGTGAAAAATATAATCCCAATTTTACAAACTTTTCAAAAATTGTAAAACAATAAATGACTATAAGTACTATAGTAAAGAAAAATGTACTGCAAAATTTTTTATTTGGCATACATTTATTGTAAGCTCGTGCACATTTCTTAAAGTAAATTTCCCTCCACTTTTATTTATAAAAACTAAAATTTTTGTGAATTTGTATTTTAATTTATTTATATAATTGGTAAACAAGTTAGTAGGAATCTATAATATTTATATATATATTTTCTAAAAATCAGATTAAACAATTATATAATAGGTATTTTAATTTGAATTTGAAGTTCATAAAACTAAATGAAAAACCTTTAAATATTGAATAGAACAAAGTTATTGCATTTTTTAAATTGACATATTATACTATACTATAATAATATATAAATATATAGGTAAACATACAAATGTTTAATGTAATAGTATATCATTTAAAATTTTAAAATATATCTAAAACACAAATTATAATATTTTATAGAAGTGAAAAATATTAAAGTTATTAAAGATATTTAAATACCTACCTACTTTTTTATTGAAGCACGTAATTTTTTAAAACATATTTAATATTTATGCATAAACCTTATATTGATCAAATTTCTTAGCTGAGTAATAAATATACTTTTTATGAGTGTTATCCACAAAGATTACAAGATTACAAAATACTAGTAATTCAACATTCACACCCTGAACAATGAGTTAAAAATATTTAAAATATTATTTCTAGTTAATTACATATTTATATTTTAAATTAGCAAATTTTTCATATTTAAACCACTATTATTAAAATATAAAATTTAAAAATTATAAATATTCGTCATACGATACCTCAAAATTCTAAAGAATAAAAAAATGTCTTGAAAATGTGTATCAGAGTAAACATCATGATGATCTGATGGAATTAGAAACAAGTTGTTTTTGACATATTATGTATAGTAGTCACGAGAGTAATATTTTCAATATAATTGCACAGACATAATATACAAATCAACAATAAAAAATTATAATAGCATGGGATTGTATTATATATTTTACTTTTAAAATATATTTAAATATTTTTGAATGTAAGATTTTAATTTTATTTTTCATTAGGTACTTTTCAATTTATTTAATATAAATAATATAAACAATATATATTGCCTATACATAACCCCTAAAATTTTGTCTAATACAATACTTTTAAAGGGTCTCATATACGCAATTTTAAGAAAATGTATGTAAAATAAAAATAAAACTATTGAAAAATATTCAAATACTTTTTTTAAATAGTCCTATATCCATATCATTTACCATTATTTTTATATTTGGAGAGTTTTTCATTCTTCAATTTTTATTTTGAATTATAATAGTTTTCTTTAAATTAGAAATATATGCATTTGACAATTTGCGAGGATTAGGAGAGATAAATCAAATCGGAGTAGATCTTACTGAAAAAATAATTAGGAAAAAACTACCAAGATTAAGAACATATATGGATCTAGTACTAGAAATTAAACACATGTTAACAGAAAAATTCACACAATCAAATTTAAGCAGTTTACTTGTTAATGGAAATATGTTAACTCCATTTAAAATATCTAAACAAAAGTATTTTTTCAAAAATACCTGTCCATTTAATTCAATTGTAGTTATCATGACTATGGCATATATTGACAATATCAAGTATAAAAACTTCATTGACTTAACAAAAAATGATTTATTACAATTTTGTAAGGATTTGGCTATTAATGGATGTTCAAAAACTATTTGTTTAAAGCGAATTTACATTTTAAAAAATAGTTTTAACGAGTCTCATGGAATTACACATGTTAAAGTTATTGACGCTAGATGTATTATCGCTCATATTATTTTAAAACTTTTAAACAATTTTCCATCAGCTATAGAATAAAAAAGATGCTCTAATGAGATGTGTGATAATGCTAATAAAAATTTATCAAGCCCTACGATTATCTTAAGATTTCGTGAAGGCTTTAAGAATATGAATGCATAGCTCAATAAGTATATTCATCCAGTTACTTACTAGTTACTGTTATACAAAAGAAAAGTGTCATGGGATATTGACATTAACACGATTCTTTCAGGACCATCTTTTCATCAAAACTGAAGCATATACTTACTCACGTCAATTTCCATTAAATGAATTCCCCAATGAGTTATGTATAAATGATAACAATTATTAGTTGTAAAATATGTGTTCAATTAGTAACATTAGTTATATTAATAATAATACTTTATGTTAATTATTTACTTTCAGATTTATATTTTATGGTAATGTTTTCTATGGAATTGGTCATTATGTAGCAATGATTAAAAGAATAAATGGAAGTAGAGAAATACATAATGATCTTCAAAAAAAAATCACAAAATAAATCTGGGATATACTAAAGTAAACCCGCATTTAGTTATTTATATTAAAAAGTAATGTATTATTAGTTTTGTATTATTATTAAGTATTTATTTATATTTTAGTATTTTAGACTCAAACAAGTTTTTAATTATGAAACAACGATAAAATATTTTTACAAACCTATTTTTGTAATTATTTTTTTATAAGAATAACAAATGTTAATAAAATAATATTAAAAATGTTCAAATTAAGTGTTTCGAAATAATAGAATATTGATCTTATGGTTCATTATGTATAAACAAAAATATAATAAATAATTGTATAGATAGATTATTTTAAGGCATCCACTAATACTAACATTAATATTGTATTACAACAATATATTATTATATTTAAAAAATAATTTCTATATTAAAAGTTCTGGTAGGTAACTATTTATATTAGTTGAAATTGGTTACCAATGATAATGGAGCATCGATAATATTATAATTTTCATTTTATTATTAGTTATAATTAATTTAAATAAAAATAAGCTAATCTAACAACAAAATGTATTTATTTTACCAATTTGTGGTAGGTAAGTTATTTTACATTAATTAATGTATAATGTTGTTTTACCTTATGATTATTTATAAAATTAACATTAAATTGGTATTAATTTAACAACATGTTTTTAGTAAAAAATTAATTTTAATCCTGATATTCGAGAGTGAGGTTGATGTGTTGAATGGGTCCATGGGCTGTATGTTTAATTATTTTGTTTTATTACTCAATAGTATTAATTAATATTTATTAGTAAGGTACCTATTATAGTTAGTTTATTTAATTTCATACGCCTATACCTATATGTATACTTATTAGTCCTTATTTTTTCTTTTTGATAACCAATCAATTATAAAGTCTGTCGGAAATATATGTATTTATATTAAAACAATAGTAGGTAAATACTCTGTTGTTATCACCTTATCACATAATGTTTTTTTTCATATACAGATAAGCTCAAATAAATTAGTTTTTATTTTACAAAAAAAAAAAGTTTCAAATGTGTATCCTTGTTTTTTTACCATCTCATGTATTTTTTTAAAATGCCTATTCAAAATTCCCTTAAAACTATACGTATGAAGTCCTTTTATATGTGTAAAAGTCTAGCGATCTACTAATCATATTAAGTATTATCAAAGCTTTATTATACTGTTACAATTGCCAATAGCAGATTATAATAGTAAAACTTTTTATAATCAGGTATAATTTCTATTTGGCTCAATAAGCACGTGTATTTAATAATATTTTAATATTAACACTTTATATACATATACATGAGGAAGGACACTAATCAACAATTTAGAACTTAACAAAATACAAACTATAAATGAAATAGCTTGATTCAATTATTAATTAAACTAGGTATTATAGGTATTATGCAACACAGCGAATCTACGTACCATATTCTAACCACAATTTATTTATATTTAATATTACAGTAAATGTACCTAATGTCAAATGTACAGAGTAGAGCATACACTGCAGTACTTTAGAATGAAGATTCTTAAAAAAAAATTTTATTTAAAAACTAGTTACAAACGTTTAAAAAAATTATTAATTCATAAAAAAAAAAATAAAATAAAAATATAAAAAAATAACTTAATTACATATACTTTAGTCAAGAATTAAAATATTAAAAAGACCTCCACACGAGTGCACAGTATATGTTCTCTACAACTTTATAGTTAAATAATAGGTAAATTAATTTTAATACTAATTATTAATAAAATGTTAATTGCATGTAGAATTGAATGTTGACATAATATGTAAAACAGAAACAACAAAGGTGTGGGATAAAGTGGAGGGGACATTACTAAAACATCAATAGGGGCTAAAATAATCGATTGTAAATTATAAGAACTTGGTTACAAAATTTTGATTCCAGTATAGAATTGATTGGACAAAGTGGGGGGGCTACGTGAAGTAGGCACTCCAAACTTTGTAATTTTGTAAAGCCGATTTTGAAAAATGTATGAAGTTGCAAATTTTTATTTAGAGGTTGCAAAAAGTTGCAAATTAGTTGAAAAATTTTGATACCAGTTTGGAGTCGATGCGCCAAAGTGGGGGAGGGGGCTGACCCCCTTTACTAAAACATCGATAGAGATTAAAATAATCAGCTGAAAATTATAAAAACTTGATTGCGAAAAGTTGCGAATTAGTTGCAAAATTTTGATACCAGTTTAGAGTCGATCGAACAAAATAGAGAGGACTGTGTGCAATTGGTCCCCCAACTTTGAAAATCCGATTTTTAAAAAAATATAAAGTTGCAAATGTTTATTTTGAGGTTGCAAAAAGTTGGAAATTAGTTGCTAAATTTTGACACCAATTTGAAGTAAATTGAACACAGTGGGGGCCAACTTCACGTACGTAGTCTCTTGAGCATTTTACACGTACAACCTTCGATGGGGCAACCTCATAATAAGACCCAGGGCAGTTCCGAAGAAATATTTATGACGGAAGGAGGAACTAAAATAATTTAATTAGTAAAAAAGGGTTATCAACTTTTTCTTTAATTTACTGATAAGCTACTAATCGCCAACTGGGCTTCATTTGGCCAACTTATATTTCCTAAGGTATATCCCTCTCTCGGGACGATCTTCATAAGACCTAAAAACAAAATTGAATAATTGACAACTAGTTTCAATTGAATTTATTAGTTTTTTTAATTAATAACTTGATATTATGTGATTAATATTTTCTGACTGAATTGAATAGACAAACCAAAAAAGACTATACAATATCTGAGTAACTAGCGTGATATTGTTTAAAATTATAATTTAGCCGAAGACTAAGTGTCAACTATAGAAGGGGGTAGACTTCCCCTCTTATCCACACCCTTGATTTTCCCTTGCATATACCTATTATCGTGTTATACCGTGGTAATTAACCTGAAAGTTTCATGAAATATAAACATTTTCAAGACAGTGAAATATTTCAATTTTACTTTTCTTTATTTATTTATTTTTATTTGTATTATTAAAATTTTTTCTTTTAAATATTATTAAAAAATAAATAAATATATTTACTAATTTGAACAATTTTATTCTCCTTTAATTATAAATTTTTAATTTGTATTAGGTATGGAATATTTCATTAAATTATAATCCTTTATTTAACCATTGAAAACTTCCTTATAGAATAATACTTTCATAATACACATAATTCAATAATTTATAATTGTTTTTTTTTTTTGGTGGTAGGTATTTTTCACTTTATTCTCATCGCAATAATTGTCCACTGAAAAATGATAATGATATTACTGTGCGATTGAAATTGCACAATTAAAATTTAAAAATTAAATATTTTCTAAATTAGAGGGACGTTTAATTAGTCAATTAGTTAGTTAGGTAATGCAAATAAAAAATTATATATATATTAAATATATCACGGTCTCTACTGAAATATTTCTATTAATAGTGAATTTTACATGAAATATTTCAGTAATAACTAATAATTGCTAAATTAAAATCATATTATAGAAATAACGATGCATACCTGTTTTTTGATCGCGGCCCGCTCTTTTTTGGCATCCAAACGGTATTCAGTTTGGCGGCGACGTTTGCGTTGTCCTAATCTGGTCATTGTATGTATCTCCGTTTCAAACAAATTGAACACGAATTTAAGCCGGGTTTTATTTCTGAAATATTATTATTCTGTAACTATGTAGATTAAATATCGGATGAAATTTACCCAGAAGTGTGAATCACTGTGAAAATTGGAACACCGTGTGGCCTTATCTGGACGGAGAGTGCGGAACTATGCTGGTGTGTGGT
Source organism: Pemphigus obesinymphae (assembly GCA_025469235.1). Classification (NCBI taxonomy): domain Eukaryota; kingdom Metazoa; phylum Arthropoda; class Insecta; order Hemiptera; family Aphididae; genus Pemphigus; species Pemphigus obesinymphae. The sequence goes on from JAIPRL010010495.1 coordinate 13,052, forward strand.
TTTCACGAATATCAAAATTTAGTTTGACTGGTTCAGTAGTTGATAATCCGGTTGTTTTTGATTGGAATAATACAGGTCCGATAATAACCTGGCAACGTCGCGATCGCGTTACTACTACAATATACGCGTATATACATACATATATAAACGTTTCAAGGGTTCTGGTATTTTTTTTTCTTTTCTTATTCATCCCCAGTTTACTATAATATCAAATTCCATTCTATTGATGATCTACCCCTGCAGTGTACGTCGGGGTCGAAAGTAAATTTTCGACGAAACACAATGGTCCGTACAACACGCCTGCGCAAATAGGGTACAATCAAAACGCTCTTATAGTGACCGTCGGTTAGGTAGGTAGATGGGCAGGTAGGAGGAATAACTGTATTTTACATCAGTCAGAAACGCCTTGAAGCTACTATTTGAAATATTGATGATTTTTCGTACCCGTAAGTGGCATTTTTCATATCGATTTTTTTTTAATCGATATGAATTATAAAAGTGCGACATAAGCATATACAGGCGTGCGTATATGCACACATGTGCATATATATACACTATACAGTATATAGATATTATATACTAAATAACATAGGTATATATATATATATATATATATACAGGCCGAATATACAACATTGCTGTTCGAGTTTTGAAAACAAAAATAAAATTCATTACTGTATTGTAAAATATACTATGATATTAGTTTAAATTTCAATTATAAATAAATTTATCATCTACCTAAATAAAGGGTAAGGCAAAACTGGATTTATATTTTTAGACCAGGGACTGGAACCGAACCGAAAAGAACCGGAACCGAACCAGAACCAATAAATAATAAAGGTTCTTACTTATCGGTTCCAAAATATAATTTTCATATAGAAAATAATTTATATAATAGTTACCTACTCAACTCGCGATTTTATTGTAATTTGTAATTCGATCTATTATTATAATAATTCTAATGCATACTCATCGGTATTTTCGGTGTATGCATATTTATGTTTTTATGTAGCCTATGACTGTCATTAATAAAATATTGAACTTTGAGAAAAGTTCAATGAGAGAAAAATGCATAGGTACCTACTTACCGTTTGGCAGAGACCAATGTTTACAGTATTGTTTTTATTTTTGAAATATAAAAGCATTTAAGACGATCCTATACCTGCATTTGTCTGTTTGAAATATACAGAGCATAACAAAATCAAGTATTTTATTAAAAATATTGTGGGTTATTGGTGTTTTTTTTTTTTGGATGTAATGACCTAATATAAAAAATAATGAAAAATATAATGTTTTTTGTTGGTATAATTTTTTTAAAAATTCATTTTTAAGTAAAATATTTAAAATTGGATTGTCATATTTGAATACATCTATAATAAACTTTAAATTTGATTTATTGAAAAATTATTCTGACAAACCATAGATCATACTATTTTCATTATATTTTAAAATATGTCATCTAGTCATCATCGGAATTTAACCAATACCTTACTCATTATATTTGAAATACGAAATTTAATTTTTGCTATGTTCTGTGTATGTATTGTATGAATAAATTCTTGTTGTTATTTTAATTTTTAGTCTATGTTGTAGGTATGTCTATTTTAAAATATTTTTCCAAAATGTAAAAAGTACGATATTTTCTATAAAACTTAACACAATAATATAATTTATAATAACTATCAATGCTTGTATGCTATTCTGTACTTTTTATATTATAGTCAAAATGTTGATGAATATTACTATTAATGAAATATTTAAATGTAATAATAATATTATATTTGAAACTGATGAGGACCGGAACTAATACCGTAATTTACGGGGAACCAGAACAACGAATTTTTTTTTTAAATAACTGGTACCGAATCAGAACTGTCACATTTTTACACTAAAAACCAGAACCGGAACCAGTATCGATAAAATCCAAAGGTTTCAGTTCCTGATTTAGACCTCTTGCCTTCGATAGGTATCTGAAAAGTTATATATTATATTTTAGATTCTGAGCGTAGCGAGGGAGCTATTGGTTTTACAATGATGTTTATTTTTTTTTTTCTGTAAACACTTTTTCTACCAGAAGGAGTGCTCCGATCTTTACAAGCTATTCGGTTTCCGGTAGCAAATTTCATCTAGATGGTACTTTAAAGAGGTAATTTTTCGATTTTCTCAGTAGTTTTTAATGTGTAAGGAAAAACTACGAAAAAATGAGGTAAAAACGGCAAATATACGGTTTCGTCAAATCGGGAATTTTCATTTCTTCGTAATTTCGAAAATAATCACTTGAAAATCTTGAAATTTACATAGAATATT
>JAIPRL010010496.1:0-15358 GCA_025469235.1 Pemphigus obesinymphae
GAGGAATTTTTTTTAAATATCACGGCAATGATATCTTAACTCTAAATTAAACCGTTATAGAGCGTTAGCTATGCCAGATTTCCATTTGTGAAACTTTTGCGACCCGTTCCCCTCTACACCCTCCATCTAAGCGATACCAGTCCATAGTATCTTAGTCCGTGGTATGCGCGAGCGCGACCGGTTTTCGCCGGTCCAATGTCCGGTCTAACCTCAATAAAATATAATATTAATAGTTAATACGGCGTGTGACGCAGGCAATTTAGCAACACTCGTGCGTTGGGCACCTGTTATCCAACGGAATAATTATAATAATATAATATAATATTGAATATTATCATTTGTTTTTTTAACGTGTAATCAAATTTATAATATTAAAATACGTTATTAGTTGATCGGTGTAATTTAATGTTCGTATTATTTACAAGAAAAATCATTCCATTTCTTTAATGACGTTTATAATATTATGTCCTTATATACACAATGTATTGAAAATACGATTGAATATTAATTTCCTGTAGAGTGTGTTATACATTGTATTTGTTTTTGTTTTTACTAGATTACTTGTATATATGATTTTATATTTAATAGTGAAAGTATAACACCTATAAAATAATGAAATATTACCATACATTTACATACTATAAGTATTCCAGAAGTACATATTCGTATATGTTTATCCATTTTCTAGTAGAAAATTGCATCTATTTGGTAATTTAAACTAGTCATTTTTTCATTTTCCCAATAGTTTTGTAACACGTAGGAAAGAGTACCAAAAAATGACTGAATACACGACAACAAAACGATTTCGTCAAATCAAGATTTTTATTTCTTCTGAATTTCAAAAATAATAGTTCTATGTCTTTAAACCTAAACCATATATATATAATAAAGTACTATATTCACGTTGATTAAAGTTTGAGATATTTATGGATACTTTATAGTTCGAAGTTTTCAAGTCTTAAAAAAGGTAATATTGATATTTAAGACCTGAAAATTATATACAATTTTAAATATACTGTAAACAAATTTACAAAAAATCGAAAATTCGTAGGAACAATTTTTTTTTATAGTCATTTAAATTTTTTCAACAAAATAATACATTTTGAGATATTTAAGTTTAAATAATTGATAGTATAAAATTTTAAAACCCAACAAAATTGAATATAACGATAGTTATACATTATTTTAGATAAATTTAAAAAATCGACGATTAATAATTTTTTTTGATTCTAAACGGACAAGGGAACTAGTAAATTTACAATTTATAAATTTTAAATTTTTATTTTTTTTATTTAAAAATATTTCTGCAACCTATTAAACTTTATGAAGATAATTAAAATGGTCCTTAAATAAAATATTAACAATTTAATGTATGAGAAGCATAGATAACAATATGCCACTGAGAGGAATTTGGGGAATATATCCCTCCTTTACCACATATTTACCAAAATTTTAAATAATATAAATAATTTGTTAAAAACATTATATATTTTTACTACAGTATCTTTAAGTATTTGTTTTCTACTTGAAATAAGGATTTTGGTTTCTAAATATTAGTATAGACATCTTAAATTACCGTTGTGTCCGTCTGTCTGTCTGTAGTTACCATTACATAGAATTATCAATATATATTTGGTTATTAGGGAGATAGATATTATTCGTTGTTTTATATTTTTATTTAAAATACGTTTGAAAACCGGGGATTTAGCACCCTCGCAGGGTGGGCATTTTGTAACTTATTAAAATATATAAAAAAAACTTGATCGAAGTAAGGTGTAAATAAATGTAATAATTATTATGTGACAACCACATTAATTTGTCTACCAATTAGACAACATAGAAAAATCACGCTTCGCAGACTTAAAATTTTGATCATAATATGTAGAGTTTAAACGCTTATTATAAAATTTTGCGATGAAAATGTGATCTGTGTTTTTATAATGGATTTTTTTAAAAATGTTAATTTTGCATTAATTCAAATATTTTAATTTAAAAATTACATTATCATTAAAATTAACATTTAAAGAATATCAAATGTACTCATAGAAACACAGACAATGTTCTCGTCATTATATTATAATGGATAGATTATAGGTATATAAATTCTAAATAGTGCTGCATTTAAATTCTTTCTACCGTGATTTTACTATTTTGCAAAATAACACTATGCAGAAATTAAGCTTTGGTTTTGGTTGAATTTAGTATTTCAACACTCATTACCAAATTTAAAGCGAGGATTATTTTTCGATGTATTTCATGGTTTTTATATTCTAAACTATCATCATCTGACAAAAAAGTTATAGTAAATTAACTTATAATTAAATCAGTACAATTATAAGAATGTCTATGTCACTTCAACTTACTTTAAGGAATATAAAATTTAAAAAAGGATATTTTACGTGTCATATTTACTGTATTGATAAGCTATAATATTACTATAAGTAGATAGAGAAATATAATTCATATTAGTATATTACAATCTACTATTTGGTTTTGAGTGTAACTACAATGTCAAAAATTCATATGAAGAAGTGCGTATAATACATAATACAATACCACTTTAAATATACGTATAATGTGTGTTATTCGATAAATCCTTTTATAAAATATATTATTTTAAATCTTCGTCTATACTCTATTCAGGTTAAGGCCGTCCACTTTCGGTCAAAAACAAATATTTTATTTACAAAAAAAAAAAAAATACAAGTTTCATATATACGTAATATACGTATATAGGTACCCAAAATCTATGTGATAATACAGCTCACTATGTATAGGTACACCCTGTAATGTCACAACGGTCGACAATTTCGCTCACCATCTGTAACATGTATGCGCGAAAGCGACCGGTTTTAACCTAAATAGAGTATAGTTATACTATGAAAACGTATCCATAGAACAGACGGATGAATGGACACAATAAGGAGAGAAGTGTGTATAAACTTGTGTTTAGAAACATAAAAGTATTCATATTCAAATTATTTGTTTAAAAATCAACAATTTTTTTCCACGACGATCTTTTAGGACACGGATAGACTCGGATAGATATACAAAATGGAGATGTAAGATAAAAAATTTTCTTACTCAGCTCGGAATCTAAAATAAACAAAAAATAATATTACTACAAAAATCTCTACAAAATATAACGTTTTTTTGTGTTCTTTGCCATTTCGTACCAAATTAGGCAGAATTACGACAGAAAATTATAAAATAATGTTTAATAATTAATTTAGAGAAGAATTATTCAAGAAATCTAGTAGTATTTATACATAGATCTGAATTTGTAGACAAAATGTATAATAACTAAGTAACTTGTTTTTGTTAGCAAACTTAAATTATTAATTACTTTTTATCTGGCTTACTATCTATATATATAAATATTAACACTCGATTTCTTACAAAATCCCAGCTAAAATTAATGTGCCGTACTATTTTTTTGATTTTCTAGCTTAATTTGGTGCCAATAATGGTCATAACTCGTCAAAAACGGTAAAAAAAAAAAAAAATTCAATAATTGAGTTATTACATCTGTTGACAAAATAATTTTTCCAAAATATATATAGTAACATTGTTTTACGTGTAAAACAAATTTATTCTCCTAAAGACTACAACGTTACTCTGATTAATAGAAAATCATGTATTTTAGATATCATACTGAACATGAATACTATATGAGAGATTATGCATTTTTTATCCTGTACATATTAATACCTGTCTTTAATATTTATATATATATACACATATACCCTTAGTATTTTAAATTAAATGCATACACATTATTTATAGTTCGGTAAAATTTTTTAGAAAATGTAGAGGATTCTTAGAACACAATAGGACAACAACAAAATATTGAAAATAAACTACAATACTGTTAAGTAGCTTTGCACAGAAAACCGTGTCAAATCCCTCGTGATACCATAGCGCACAGTATACATTATTTTGTATCTATATTATATGAACTTACATTTGTTATTTGTACCAATAATATATATATTAAATAATATCGTACGGAGTTTCGGAAATAATTTTGTTTTGGAACTATAAATTAAGAATCACTCCCATGACCTAGTTGAAACTATATTTTTTTAGTAGGTATTTGAAATATGCATAACATGAATAATACTGAACAAAATTCTATACTATATATACTTCCATCCCAAATGTCAATTAAATATATTCATAGTATACTTATGCATATTTGTAATTAATTTCACAGAAACGTCAGTTGTCTTAGGGACGTAATTTATATACCGTCCCCGTGTCATCTAATGCAAACGTAAATAACGTAAATTCGTAGAGATTGGTTTATGATCTTTTGATGTACATTTAAATGGACTATATACAGATATATTTTAACGTACCTGCCTATTTAAATGTTTATATTATTTTCTAACTTACATAAATTGTTAACTATTTTAAACTAATCTCTTAATAAATCATACATTTCCAATTTCATAAATTTATGCAGAATATTTGTTTGGAAATGTGTCGATGTATGAAAATCGAGTATTAAACCAATAGTAATTTATTATTTATTAGCACTTAAAGTTTAGAAAAGAAGAGTGGTGGAAGAGTGAGAAATAACGTTTTAGAATATTATACAACTCTTCTACATTTTAAATGCTAATAAATAAATAATGTTCGTTTGTTACTTCGTTTATTCAGTGTTTGATTTGTTTACATTTTCAAAAAAGTATTCGGCTCATTCAAATGTGAAGTTAAAAATATAGGTTTTTATTTAATAAAAATTTAAATTTAACAATTTTTGTGACGGAAAATAATAAAAAGGAAAAATATTTCTTCATAAATATGTAGTTTGTTATAATTAATACTTAAAATTAAATATTCATAAAAACAAAAATTTTCCGAATTAATGAGGTGAATGCGTTAAAATAATTATGAAAGCTTTAATGTTCTAAATAAAATCATAATAATCCTACATTATTTTATTTAATTATTTGAAATTTCCTTATAAAAACCATTTAATACTTTAGTACCTACTCATCGTAAAAATTATTTATAATAATTAATTTTTAAAAATAAATATATTATAGTTAATCCGGACTAATATTAAATTAACTTTAAATATAAATATGACTGATATGAAATTAACTGAGTCTAACTAGATATTTGACCACCTTCATAAGACTACTTTATATTAATATAGGAAAAGTATATATGAGATTATTTAAAATTAGTATAATAGATGTTTTAATTACAATTTTAATCTAAACACCACATTTTTGGTTTTAGTTATTTTTGGTATACGAGTTGCAAATTACATAAAGATAGCAAATGAAGGTATGACGTAGTCTTAAGTTATAATGACAATTTTATCCCTGTAGACTTTAATAATTAATGTTTTTAAATACTATTTCTAACTTAAAAAAATACATTATTCAGGACCAACCCACTCAATAATCTTATTATTCTCATTCGCGGTACGACAAGTAAAGTGCATCTATCTTTTTAATCGTACATTTCAGGAATATTATTAAATGTTAATATGGTTGATACACATAATTTCCTTTCATATATAAAGTTGTTTTCGTAGTTTCTCGACAGTGGTACTTCGTTCATTATTTCCGGTTTATTATGGGTAAATGTTGTGTAAACGGTATCCACGATCGGGTGGGAAATAGCTACTTGACGTGAAATGAAAAATAACAATATTTTACTGTAAAAATTACCTTGGGTTTTGAGCAATGATGTCATTTCAGGTTTTGTTAGATGAAGGAAAACTTTTGACCGACCTCTTTATTAATTATAAAAGTTTTATTCTTCCTAAGTGGTTTTTACAATTTTATTAACATATTACAGCATTAAATAAATAACAAGTCGTAATATAATATAAAAAAAAAAAAAAACCAATAAAATAAAATAATAATCAGTACCTACATATACTGTAATATTATATAATTATTAAAATATTTATATTTGTTATAAATTAGTTGTTATGTTTCAATAATGTCGTAAATGTTTAAATTCTGTAAATCTTCGTAAACATATTATCAACTACCTCGTTTAAACTAGTTTTAGCAGTAATGTCATTCAACAGCAGTTACAGCAAATACATGCAAATCACTCAACCAATCATTTCCCATCGTTATTTGTTAATAAGGTAATAATAACATCGTTAATAAGGTTTTTATTACCTAGTTCATGTTTGGGAAAGAAGCAATCATTTCAATCAATAGGTAGCGAAACAGTCAAGGCATACATATAGTTATATATTCAATAGCTTTCAAAAATGGGACAAGCATTTACAAGAATTTATTTAAAAATTTTAAAGTAGACATTATGTTATGAATTCAGTTATCTCAGTACTTATTAATGAAGCTAACTTAGCTGTTGTCCACTAGTCTTGGAAATATTTAGTAAATCGATGAATCGGCTGAATCAATAAATTGATTATTGGGCTCGAGTTGTGTCAGGATTTTCAAAGTAGAAATATTTTCGAGTAGGGCCAGATTTTTTAAATTCTAATCGAGTCTGGTCATTCTAAATGAGAAAATGTCAGAAAAAGTTTAGAAATAACTAAAATATCAACATTTTTGGACAATTTTTAAGAGGTTTATTTTTTGTTTGGGTTGGACCCGGGTTTTATTTTTAATAAATATTAACGTCTTCATCCTACATTTATAAATTAGTCGATGGCTACATCTAAAATAATATGCTGTTCTCAGCAGTTCAATCCATTAAGAATGAAGGGAATTCCTAACAGCATTATAACTTATACTGTGTTCATAGTAATTACTCCTAAAATGTATTTTCATTTTTACATTTTATTTTATTTTATTATATTACTTGTAGGTACTGTTACTTTTTAATTTTAATTTTAATAAACTGGATTAATAATATTTAATCACAGACTTCTTTTTCATTAAGTAAGTTAATTAAGTATATTAATTAAGTTACTCAAAAGTGAGAATCTACAATCTCAATCCGATTAAAAAAAAAAAAAAAAATTAATGATATTAATACAGTTTAATTTTAATATTATTATTAAGTAATAAAAAAGTATCCTTTTCTATGGTAATAATTACTTATAAAATACATTTTCAAAATTTCGAATCATTATCAGTATTGTACCGGGTTATCTCAAACGAAATGTAGCCAATGTACGCTCAGGATTTATATACGGTTCTCCAGCAATGTATGGTACCTATACTAATATGCGACCTGGCCAGGTTTTCGTGATGAATACTCAGGCCTGGCTGGATATTTGATATGAATACTCCAATCGAACCAAGCCGAGCTGCACTTTCATAACAAAAAAATAACCGTTCTAAGCCGGGAATTTTTTGAGAAGTTATTTTCGAGCTGGATTGGGTTTTTTATGGACATTTCTCAGGTTAAAGTGGTCAAGCCGAAAAACCTCAGGCCTTGCAGATTTTTAAACAACGTACAATACGTATCGAAATGTAATATGTTCTACTTTGAACATCTTTACTGAATATAAAGAGAATCCTATGTATATTTAGTCGCAAATATCTATTGATCTATCGATATTCCCAACGATCAGCCCAGTTAGCCTTTAAAAATTAGATAGGGTAAAATTTCCCATATGACGCCATGGGTATTTTGATCCGATGTGTTAATATATTAATTATGCCGACCTTAGAAAGATTGAAAGTGATCCACTTTAGTAAAATACCATTACACTTATTTCTCTCTCTATTTTATCTTATTTTTTCTAGTGCAATTCTTTCAGTTGGAAAAATTTAAAAATGCACCAAAATGAACTATATAATGAAATAGGTACATAAGATATAATTTACAGCAAACGCATTTCATATATAAAATATCTTTTGTCAACACATATTTGAACTAGTCTTACTCGGTTAATCATTTACAATTGAAATCACTCATCTGTAAATGTAAAATACCCTTCATTTCATATGATGTATCTTATATACATCACTTGAAGCGCTAATTGTAGGTCAGAGTAATCGCTTTAGTACGATTTCCTACGTCATTCGGATAAAATAACAGGAAATTAATATGTAAATGAGTGTTATATTTACAAATAAGACGATAATAGTGCCATCAATAACAAACATGAAAAATGTAGTTTAATTAAATGTATTGTAATAAATTAAACTTGTGGGTATAAATTATTACCTAACAAAAATACTACGTCTACGCGTATAAAAAAAATTTAAAAAAACATTATTATTGTAGTACTTAATATGTACATGAAGAGACAGTGATATTAAATGTATTCGACAGTAGGTATATCTATTATTATATAAAAACATATATCTGTACCCGAGATACAAAGTGTTATGTATTTTACTAGATGTATCTAAAATAATATTATTAAGGCATATATTTCGTTTAATCAAAAAAAAAAAAATTTAATGTATTGTCAGTTTCAAGAGTCGTCTATAAAAATATATGTTTGGTCCCGCACGGCCCTAAAAATTTGAACATTTTACATTTTTCAAAAAAAAATTTCTACCAGACATTGAGTACACATGTAACGATTACATCAATTATTCTGGTCGAAAAGTTGTTTCAGAAAAATAAATAAACATCAATATCAAAACTACTAGCTTCTTTGCTTTGTTCATAATCGAATAATATATCTTATACAAAATATATTAGGTATATAATATTATAATTTATAATGAATTAATATATCGAATCTATTATTATATTATATCGAATAGAATAAAATTTAAAAAAGAGCTATTCAAATTTTAATAAAACAAATGAATACGATCGTTTCATACAAGTTCGTATAATAATTTGTACGCCGGTAAGAGTTTTCTTTAAGATGTATAAAATAGTAATTGTTTTTAACGTCAATTGTCATTCAAATTCATTCAATTTCACCTTTATATCTTTAAAAACTGAATAAGTGCGTTTGAAATGAAACTATATAACTATATTTTACAGATTAAACACGATTCGCATTATGTAACCTACATAAGGCATACATTTTAGAATATATGTATTTTACAAGACAAAAAAACAACTGAGCAATGTAATTACAAGTGGTAGTTTAATATTCTGATAAAAAAAAATTAAATTAAAAAAACGAAATGCATCAATCATTTCAAGCATTTGTTTAGAGTGGTTATCAAAAAGACTAAAGTAAAAGTACAGAATTCAAAATATGAGACATGTAGCGTTAATATATACAATAACCGAATAAATCAACTAATATTCTATAATTTAATATGGAATTCTAAAAAAATATACTTTACGAAAAAATCGTATTTTAAATTCTGGACGTAGCAAATAATGTACCTATTGGTTTTCCATTTTTATAATATGTTTCTTTTTATATATATATATATATAATATTTTATATCGTATACATGTTTTAAGATAGAAAGGAGTCGCGTAGGTTTTTTGAGGTAAAGAGCTTTCTGATGGCCAATTCATTTTAGTGCCTACTTAAAAAGATCTTTTTTTATTCCTCAGTAATATAAAAGAATAACTTTATACTACCGACAATAACGGAAAATTACTATAAATCGTAAAATTATATCATATGCCAGAGTTTGCATAAATAATTTTTTGAATGCATACCAACCATTACAATGTATAAACATTTTTAGATCTTCAACATCGACTGTAATATGAAAAGTTATATTTTTCTATATTGAATATTCTATGTAACATTTTAATAAATTAATAGTTAAATAAATAATAATAATAAATATATAATATAATATTATGTAATAATAAACATTAAATACACATTGATGTTTGAAAGTTAAATATAAATATAACATTCCATCGAATGTTTAAAAGTTAATGTTTAGCTATACCTTGTATTTTTTTATGGTTAAACTTTATTGCCTAATTAAATATAACCATTAAAAACAAAGTTTACTTCGATGTTATAATTTTGTTCATATTTGAATGTTTAGCTACGTTTAATATTTAACATTTAATAAACAATTAAAAAATAAGTTATCTAAAATAATAACTATAAATAAATAATATTATACTAAAATATACACAAAATAATACCATTATATTATAATATAAAATAGATATACCTATTAAAAGAAAAAAAGTGAAAAAAATGTTTAGTATACAATTTTAAAAAGTATGTATAGATGACAAGTAGAGGGTGAAACTACTTCACTCGTTAGGTTAGATTAGTTTTACTGTTCAATTATATTTATTTACATTCACTCAACTGGGCAAAACCAACTATGGAATCGAACAGAGACTTTGAGCAATATAAGAATTACCAAAACCACAAGGAACTAGGACCACTTCTCCTTGAGTTATAAGTATTCCAATATTCGGTTTTGGATTACCCAAAACAGAAACTTTTAATATGTTATACGAATACGCCGGAATGATAATACACTTTTTCGCCGGCGCAAACACGTTCTGATTATTATTCAATAATCTCTCTCGGAAATGTAGTAATAATAGACGATTCTGGTTGCTTTCCTGAACCTTAGGGGGAAATTTTTTTTCAACGGACTGATGGTAACGTTTAATTTAACTTTATGAAACAATGTTCAATTAACTTTGCCGTGCAATTTCTTATCGAATCATAAATGATTTTTAAAATTATATTTACTGAAAGGTTTCTAAATATTGAACTCAACTTTGCTAAATGTTTACCTATATTATAATGTTAAACATTCCATTTTAAGAGTTTAATAAGGTTTAGTAAAATAATATTTACATGTTTATTGAGTAATGATTTACAAATCGAATATAATATTATACAGTTACTACTACACTGTACCATGTCAGAGAACCAAATAAAGAACATATTTTTATTTGTGTTTTAAAAAAATATTCGTATTAAAATACACGATATAATAGAACAAATAAAACTGATAATATTTCGCTACTTCAATAATTATGGTGTAATTAAACTGCAGTACTTCACTTGAGATAGATACATACCATTTTGTAATTTTAGCGAACTAGGTACAAATAACTATTGAGTGCAATTATTTTCTATAATACAAGGCCTCAATTAAACCTAAATCGAAAGTCGAAATAGTTCCATTATACATAACCGATCATTTGATCCTTCCTATTGCCCTATTCACTTAACGGATTGGTAATAATTGAAAAAGTGTTAATAGAACGAATGATTGGAAAATGATTGTTCCGTTGAACATACATATGTACAAAGCACGATAAATCTCATTTTTCTTTCGTTTAAAAGAAAGTTCTATTATTCAATACGAAGTAATTGGAATTTCGGTTAAATTGGTTTTTATTTTTTATTTTGTCCAACGGCTATAATAAAAACTTAATACGAACGATAAAAATAACATTTATCAATGATCGGAATGTTTTTATTTTTGGAGGACAGTTATTTTTTTATCAAAGTTACTTTATTAGCCATCTAGATGTGCTTACCCAAAACTAAATCAGAAAACCCTAAAATTTGTCCTGATAATATCATCGAACTTATTTATTTTATTTTCTAAAATCCATATTTTTCATAAACGTATAAACTGTCCAACGTGTCCAATATATCGTCCTGATGTAATTGATATTGCACTAGTCAGAGTCCCACCGTTGACTCAAGTAACGAACATAAGTGATTTTTCCTCAAATCACAACCCGGTTCTACTAGAGATATCCAGCTCATCCATCTTATCATCACCACCAGTGACCGGTAGGCCAATAAACTGTAAGGAATATAATAAAATCCTAACAAAAAACACTTCTTCAAAAAATCTTAATACGACAATAAAAACAAAAATAAACGAGGCGATAACCTAATTTACTAGCTGCATTCCATCGGCAGTAAACTCGAGCGTTTATTCTCCTACTAGAAAGAAAACTGGCAATTAAATTCCCAACGAAATCCTATTAAAAATACAGGAAAAGAATTAGCGGCAATAGACACGCGATCCCCAAACTTAACCGTAGACTCAACTGTAAGATCAAGTTTATCAGAAATATGCCAGCCATAAACAAACAAGTTGATTGGGACGCCTTCCTAGACCAATTGGACACCAAAAACGGCTCGGTATATAGACTTAACAAGTGCCTATTAAATAAGTGAACAGCAGTCCACCCTCTCACTATTCTGAACAGTCTGGCGTTCTCGGCCAATGATAAGCCCGAATTATTTGCGAACTCGCTAGAAAGCCAATTTACTTTAAACCTGGGCCTAAAAATCAAGGAAGTCGTCACTACCGCCTTACATATAAGTGCAATCCTTGTTGACCGTCTCAAAATTATCATTTTTCCCAGCACAATAAAATCAATAATTAAAAAAACTACCCCAGAAAAAGGCCCCAGGTGAGGATACTATTACAAATACTATTACAAAGTTCCTACCAGTTGACAAAAGTCTTGAACCAACCAACATCTTAAACGGATGCCTAAGGCTGTGTTACTTTCCTGACGCATGGAAGAAGGGCCACTATAATTTCTATACCAAAAACCGGTAAAGACCATAAAATTATAAAAAATTATGTACCTCAATTGCTTTATTAAATATCAGCTTTGGTTCTCATAATAGATAATCTTGTACCACATTGTCTTGCACTCCGACCACAATTTTATCTCTAATTAATCGTTCCCGCAGTGTACCACCTCTACTTAGCTTCTTCAAATATATTACAAAATTTCTGAACTCTTCTTAATCATTTTTCATCCGATTATTAAACTTTAATGTTTCCACACTTTCATTTATTGTCGGCATGTAGTGGTTATTGAATTTTTATATTATGTCAACAAGTTTATTCTTCACGCTATGTCATATACATAATATATCTCTAGGCTCGTGGCTCATGCAGTGTAATAAGATCGCTATTTGTCTTCCTCCGATAGATTTCTACTGCTCGAAGCTAATTAGTATATATTATATGCGTCTTTCAACCTTGTTCATTTTTATTGGACGAAAGTTCCTTAGGTTGCTTTTTTTACCATAATTGATTTTTCTTAACCATTTCTCGACCACGTCATGTTATATATACGAATAACAATAATCGCACAAGTATATATCTATACTTAATATAATGAACTTTATTTATTAACATAATTTTAAAAATCAAACATATCGTTTCTTAATGTTAGTGTAATTCATATGCTTCTATATTTTATTGTCATATTTTGTGTTATAGGTTATGTTTTAATAGATAATGTTTCATCTTACATATACGTCGGTTTATTATATTATATCGTATTATATATACAAATAATATAATATACTTATTATTAACGCTTAAAATATCAAATAAAATATAATATTTTTAGATTTATATACCTAAATTGAATTTACAATAATGATATAAATATATATTATTTTTTTTTTTTTTAGTAAGAAAATTTTCTACTAGAAAGAGCGGAGGAAGACATTTGATATGACACATATAGGAATTCGGCTCTAGATGGTACCCTAAATATAATATTTTACGATTTGCCAGCAGTTTCCTTAGGGATATATACATGCATACATAAATACATTTATTTTTTATATATATATATATATAAACAAACAAAGGGCCGAGGCAATACTTAGCCCCTTGCCGTATCATTTATTGACGGAAACAAAATAATCTTAACGCAAACTATTCTTAAAAGATAATTTTTAAATTATATATAAGTACATAAAAAAAAACGTAATAAATAATAACTTCATTTAATGCAAACGTTGGAGCTGCTACTTCACCCTGTCCATACATACATACATACATACATACATACATACATACATACATACATACATACATACATACATAAATACGTCGGTATATGGTATACGTAGAATTTTCTAATGCAGTAGAGACCAAAGCCAGAAATTAACATTTTTAATTATAAAAAACGTAAAATATACTACAAATTTACTAATAAATACTATTATAAATAGAACGATTCAACAATAATTAATTTTTTTATAAATATTTAGTGTATTTTTAATAATAATTTAACAATTTATTTAAATAAGAAGTTTATATATGAACTTTTTCAACAAAAACTTAAATAACATCTACATTTTAAATTTATTCAGATTTGCTTATGATTATTAAAGCCTTTATATCCATTTATTCTCCCCTACAGACATTGTGGACCTTAATACATAAAATGCCAATCTTTTCATAGTGGAATATATAAGCTTTTATATGACTGTTGTAACCGGTATATATTTGTATATAAATTGTTTTTTTACATATTTCATAATGTTAATTCATCAGTAAAAATTTAAATTATGAAATGCTTACATTTCTAACTCAGACTTTTCCTGGGGTAAATTATATATAAACATTTACTTTTTAATAAAATAAGTAATCTGTACTTTTTAAAATATGTTAAAATGATTATCAACAACTTTAGGACGAAGAACTCCTCGTACTATACAGCAGTAGCGGTTTGTGTTAAGGAGCACAGGCTAACGTGCACCGCCTAAAATTTCGATAAATTGTGTATATCTCTATTTGTCGTGTTTTTATATATAAAATTATTATTTATTTATCACTGTTTTAATAATTTTATTGTCGTTTCCATGAATAATAATATTATTGTACATATTATCACGCATCACACCTCTGTATTGTTAGTTGCTGTTCGACGACGCCTCGGCGCCCGCTGCATTCAGTATTCCATCACTGCCACTGTCGCGAGGCTACCGCAGCGTTGTCCGTTGCGCACACTTGAAAAATGCATGTATAATGCGCCGTTTACACATGCGCAGTTTTATTTTATTCCCTCTCCGGCGAAAAATACACAGTGTAAATTATATAGCATCGCACACAAAACTAGTTTGAACCACCAACCGTATATATCTAACTATTCTGTGGTCTTATGTCGTGACGACGTTTGTCGTTGGTGCAGTTATTATCTACCCATTTTCAGATATTTTCAGGATATCACTTATCTAGGTTATATTGGCATAAGTTAAATTGAATTATGTTTTATATGAATATAGGTATGTTCTCAATCAAATTAATGACATCACATTCGTTATTACAGTACCTACCTATTATATCGACATTTTAGAGAAAATAACATAACGTAATATTGTTATATATTTGTTATTAATCCATAGTATTATACATAGCACCACCAGATATTTCACCCACAAGCCGCTACTGCTATACAGTCGCATCTGTTAAAACCAGGGAGTCAAAACTGGTTAAAATTTTTCGGGTTTCGGGTTACGGATTTAAACCGGTTAAAACTTTTCCGGGTTTCTGATACGTGGTTAAAAAACGGTTTTAATTTTTTCCGGGTTCCGGGTTCGGTGTTGAAAAACAGTTAATATTTTTTTTGGGTTAAGGGTTTCGGGTTTAAAATGTGTTAAATTTTTTCCGGGTTACGGTTTTCGGGTTTAAAACTGGTTAAAATTTTTTTCAGTTGACGGGTTTCGGGTTAAATTTTTTCCGGTTAATGGGTTTCAGATTCA
>JAIPRL010010497.1:0-15355 GCA_025469235.1 Pemphigus obesinymphae
ACCCTATCATAAGCCTTCTCTAGATCAATAAATACCATACACAATTTCTTTTTGATTTCTCTGTACTTCTCTACAATCTGTCTCACACAAAATATTGGCTCCATTGTTGACCTCCCAGGCATAAACCTAAACTGATTTCTAGTAACAGTTGTCTCACCTCTTACCCTTTTATCTATTATCTTTTCCCAAATCTTCATACGGTTATTAAAGAACTGTCAGCCATTGTATACCTAAACTTCCTAATACTTTCCATACTTATACTGGTACTCCATCCGGTCCCACCCCTTTCTTATTTTTCATTTTTCTCACAGCACCCCACACTTCCTCTTCCCTTATTAAATCCACCATACCCAAATTCTACCCGATCAATTGCCTCTCTCTGAAATTCCTCATTTAATAATCCCTCAAAATAGTCTTTCCATCTCTTTATCACTTCCTTTTCCTCTGTTAACACTCTCTTATCCTCATCTTTTATACACCAAACATTTCTAAAGTCCTTGGATTGTTTTTCTCTTTCTTTAGCCAGCCTGTACACTTCTTTTTCCCCTTCTTTAAATCCTAACTTCTCATACAACTCATCATATTTTTCTAATTTAGCTTTACTCACTGCACTTTTTGCTGCTTTAGATAAACTTTTATACTCTACCCAATTCTCCCTCTCTCTGTTTTTCTGCCATTTCTTAAACTGTATTTTTTTCTTTGATATTATCTCGTGTACTTCTTCTGCCCACCACCATGTTTGCTTATCCTGTGACATATTACCTCTACTCACGCCCACGACTTCCTTGGCAACTTTCTTAACAACCTCTGCTAACTTTTCCCATATTTCGTTTATATTCCCTTCCATGTTCCACATCCCTGTCCCAATTAGCTTTCTTATAAATACTTTTTCATTTTCACCCGTTAGTTTCCATCACCTAATCCTCGGTTCCTTAACTATATTTTTATTTTTGTACACCCTCTTTTTTCTACACCAAATATTCATAATCTTTAACCTATGTTGTACTGTCACACTTTCCCCCGGGATCACCTTAAGGCGGTATTTCACGCTCACCGTGTACCGTGTATGGTGTACAGTCCGTGCATATCATATCATATGTATCATATCATTACAAGATACCATAGCAACCGTAGTTTATTAACCATTTCAATTAAACACCAACCTAACATTTTTAGAAATTGGACAACCTGTATAATTGATATTCTCCGTTTCCAAATATTTCAAATGTTTGTTTTTATATAAAATTAAATTTCATGTGCATTGTGCTCACTATATTATATAATAGGATTCTGATATAGATAACAAAAATTCTTATTATAATAATTGGACTTTTAATAACTGATAACATAACCCGATAACCACACGGGGCAAAAGTTGAGAATTGTTCAACTTTGTGGTATCCAAGTTTATATATCGGTAGACACAGTTAACCATAATGGTATACCACAAGTTACTGAGTGGTTCAACCAATCAGAGAGCTATATTGTATGAACGGCAGATACACGGGGAGCTTGGAATATCGCCTTTACAGTCCTTACAATGTTTCAAACCCCCTCTCTTCCCTCTTCCTAAAATAAGTGTTTACAATTGCTAATTCATACGCTGATGCAAAGTCAAGTATTTTTTCTCCAGCCTCATTTCTTTCTCCATACCCATACCCTCCATGCACTCTATCATAATCTATTCTATCACAGCCTATATATCCATTCATATCCCCACCAATTACGATATTCTCATTTCCTTGTACTCTTTGCATTACTTCATCCATCTCTTGCCAGAACTCCTCTTTCTGACTTTCCTCACATCCCACTTGTGGAGCATACGCACTTACTATATTTAATACCTGATCCTCCAATATTACTTTTACTAAAATAACCCTATCACTTTTTCTAATCACCTCTACCACTTTTCCTTTTATTTCTTCATCTAATATCACTCCTACACCATTCCTTATACTAGTCCTTCCTGAATATATGATTTTATACCCCTCACCAATTTCTCTTGCTTTCTCCCCTTTCCACTTTGTTTCTTGCACACAACAAATATTCACATTCCTCCTCTTCAAAATGTCTGCTAACTCCCTACTCCTACCTGTCAATGTTCCTACATTCCACGTACCTACTCTCACTTTGAACCTATCCTGCGTACTCAAGCGCGAATCTAACCCAAAACACCTTGTTGCTTTCTCTACACCATCAACATCACGGCCGTTGGGTAGACCCGCACATATAACTGATGGAACGGCTACTGCAGACGCTGTCAGGCTGGTACTGGTCACTTGGTCCCTTAAGCTATCTCCACACCCAAGTACGCAATTTAGTTTTCCCGCGAACATCCGAGATGGGAAAACTCGCCTATATTCTTTTTAAGACTCTTCATACTTTTTTGACAAGTTTTATGCCGGCTGTCGACCTGACGCAACCTCAATTAGTCGACTTCTACGACAGGCATGCGGAAACCGTGGAAGTATTCTTGGCCCCCTCCACAGAGTATTAATAATTTGTAAATGAAATTTTAAAAAGATATCATGTATAAATTTCAAACAAATTTTTTATTAAATATTATATAACTTTATAAATTATTATTTCAAAAAGTCTTAATATAAAATATATTTTTATTTGCCATATTTAGGTATACTGAATATAATAACTACCACAATAATTACTTAGATTATGCTGAACCAAAATGTATCTCATTGGAACAATGTTCCCCATACCATTTATTTCGTAGTTATAGCGAAATAAACATAAATTTATTTTGACGAAATACTTATTTAGTGTTCCGTAATAAATAAATAAATAAACTTCTACAATGATATAATATAGGTTATTGTGACATTTTACATCAGAAAAAGAGCTGTAATTTTATCCGTTATAATTTATAACCAATAGCCATGGTTTTATTGAACATTATTTTTCAATGTATTGCATAAATTCTGACGATGAATCATATAAGGCTGAGTATTATTGTAAAAATTTACTGAGCTTAATTTAAAACCTCTCAAGCTTAGCATAATCTAGCTGTGTGTGTGTGTATCTGAAATATGATCAAGCTTTTTTTACGATTATTTGAATCATTATTACTCACGTTTATGCAAAATATTCTCTGTAGAATCAATTGATTTATTAATTTATAAATCTTAATTATTGAATAGGTATAATTAAACTTAAGAAATTTATTATTAATTTAAAATAAAAATTAATATATATTATAAAATATAACAATATTTATAAATATAAGTAAAATTAATATGTAGTATAGAATATGATTATAAGTAACAACGAATTTTAAATGTAGAACGTCACCAGGTTAACAATATATAATATATATTTATATATATATATTTGTATGTGAAATTAAAAACTTTATAAAAAATGGCCTATGTTGAATTACGGTTGAAATTTTTACTCATAATTTTTTTTTGAATTCTCTCAGCATATATTATTTTGTTTAATATGATTATTATATTTACTTTCATTCATAATTATTTGTTTTACTTTATACAAAAGATTGAAAATTTTTTATAGTTTTATATTAATCCAGCTTGAGATACAAAATTATAATAGAATTACTTTGTACAAATGTAATTCTTAGAATTTAAGCATATAAATGAGAGTTTCATTGTTTTTAATTTATATTATTATTTGAATTCAGTTCTTTTGATATAAATTCTCGGAAGGTATATTTGATATTGTTTGGATACTTATAAAAAATATAACTAGGTATGTATTTATAGATTTTTCTAAAAGTAATTAAGATGACGATATTTTGTTAAAAATTATTTTTTGAAACTACGGGATTATATTAGATGCTTTACCAATGGAAAAACTAATATCCTAGGACCTGGGGAATGTTCAATTATGATCATGACTACCAAGGAATTGTACAAAGCCTTGTTAATAATTTGTAACCTATATTGGCAGGGTATTATTTTAGTATGTTATACACCTCTATCCTTCAGAGATATCCCGAGTATTCCATGATAAAAAAAGTAGTGCACTGTGACAATTATTCAAGGAATAAATCTCCCTTCCAGTTCCTATATAATGTTTGATATATTAAGAATAGCAAAAAATATATAAAAATTTCTATCGTGGGCATGCCTCCGTGTCTGAATAATTATGCTATGGTGGAATGGAGTTTTGAGAAGAAATATTCATTTTTTGGAGAGGAGAGATCTGCATCAACATATGTAATTGATGACACTGAACCAAAATATGTGTCATTGAAACGGTGGTCCTAACATCAATAATTCCGGAGTTATAGGAAAAAAATAAAAATGAAGATCTGTGGTTTTAGTATATTATATACTGATCTAATTTCTATTATCCATCAGCGATCCATCGAGCATTCTATGACTACAACTAAGTGTCCAAGTGCACTATAACAATAAGTCTATAAGATAACTACCATTTAACTCTCCAATATAGATAGATATAAGATCAGAATAGTAAATCAGATTTTTTAAATATTTATCAATGAAAGCCCAACGCCATAATATTGAACCTATTCACTATTCGGTTAGGTAATTTTGAAAATAATACATTTGTACCTAGTTTAACCAAATACGAGCTGGCTATCTAAAGATCCCAAGATACCTCGAGAGTTATTCTGGCGAAAGAATTCGCGCAGACTGAAACGTTAAATGTCAAAAAAATATCGGTTAAACATCATAAGATCTGGTCATAGTGGATGCCTACATCACGAAAGCTATATCATAATATTCAAACATCACATTTAAAGCTCAATTTTAGTGTACCTGATAACGTTTATTCTTAAATATAATCAAACTTATTCTTCGTATATATATTCCATTACTACTTACCTTTATGCTGCAATTTTTCTAATACATCTATCGATTTATTAATTTAGAAACCATAATTATTGAATATATTTAAAATTCAAAAATTATTTAATACACAAAAAATACTTTGATAAAAATAAAATAAATATATAATATTAAAAATAACAATGTATATACTATAAACATAGATATATATATAAATAAAATCAATATGTATTATAGAAAATATCTGGTAATGGTTTACATTCGAAATATGTTATTTATATAACTTTTGAATACTAACTACACATGAAGTTATTAAAATTTATATTTATTCTTACTCATTTTTATTTAATTATTGGTTTTATTTTATATAAAATATTGATGATTTTGAAAAATTTGATTTTAATCTAATTTGAGATACATTTTTTTAACGAAATTATTTTTTCAATTGTAATTTATAGAATTTAAGCATTGTGACAAATTCATTAATTCAACTTTATAATGTTATTTAGATTAAATTTTTATAAATAAATTCTTCGAGATTCAGATACCGTTTTCTAAATAGTTGTAATTTTATTCATTATAATTTATAAGCAATAGCTATGATTTTATTGAACATTATTCTATCAATGTATTGCATATATTCTGACGATGAATCATATAAAACCGAATATTATTGTTAAAATGTACTGAGCTCAATTTAAAACATGTCAAGCATATTTTAGTAATTTTAGTCAACTATATTTCGAAATATGTTCAAGCTTTTTTACAATTATTTGAACCATTATTACTTACCTTTAGTCTCGTCAATCTCTGTAAAATCATTTCATTTATTAATTTATAAACCATTTTTATTGAATAGGTAAAATTAAACTTAAGAAATTTATTTTTAGTTTAAAATAAAAATTGATATACATTATAAATTATAACCATATTTATAAATATAAGTAAAATTATATGCATTATAGAATATGATTATAAGTAAGAAATAGTTTTAACTGTAGAACTTCACCAGGTTAAGAATATATAATACTCGTATATATACCTAAATATGAGTAAAATTAAACACTTTATAAAATATGGCCTATGATGAATTACGGTTGAAACTTGTTGTTACTCATAATATTTTTTGAATTCTCTCAGCGAATATTTTGTTTGATAGGTTTATTATATTTCCTTTTAGTCATAATTATTTATTTTACTTTTTACAAAAGATTGAAAATTTTAAACATTTTATATTAATCTAGCTTGAGACACATAATTATTAGAAAATTACTTTATACAACAGTAATTCATAGAATTTAAGTGTTGTGAGAAATTCATTGATTTTAATTTATATTATTATTTTAATTCATTTTTTTAAATATAAATTCTCCGAGGGTAAATTTAAATACTACTTGGATATTGGCACGATATATAACTAGTTATGTATATAGATTTTTCTAAAAGAAATTAAGATGATGAAATTTTGATAAAATTATTTTTTGAGACTAGTGAATTATATTAAATTCTTTACAATGGATAAACTAATCTCCTAAGACCTGGAGCATATTAAATTATGTATATGATTATCTATGAAATGTAAAAAGCGTTGTTAATAATTTGTAAACGAAATTATAAAAAGATATCATGTATAAATATCAAACAAATTTTCTATTAAATATTATATAACTTTATAAATCATTATTTCAAAAAGTCATAATATAAAATATATTTTTATTTGACATATTTAGGTATACTGAATATAATAACTACCATAATTATTACTTAGATTACGCTGAATCAAAATGTATCTCATTGGAACAATGTTCCCCATACCATTCATTCCGTAGTTGTAGCGAAATAAACATAAATTGATTTTGACGAAATACTTATTTAGTGTTAATAAATAAATAAATAAGCTCGTACAATGATATAATATAAGTACATAATATAGGTTATTGTGACATTTTACATCAGAAATTAAATAGCTGTAATTTTATTCGTTATAATTTATAAGCAATAGCCATGGTTTTATTGTACATTATTTTTCAATGTATTACATAAATTCTGACTATGAATCATTTAAAACTGAGTAATATCATAAAAATGTACTGAGTTAAATTTAAAACATGTCAAGCATTATTTAGCCTAGCTGCGTGTATTTTGAAATGTGATGAAGCTTTATTTACGATTACTTGAACCATTATTACTTACCTTTATTTAAGTGATCCTCTGTAGAATCAATTGATTCATTAATTTATAAGCCACAATTCTTGAATAGGTATAATTAAACTTAAGAAATTCATTATTAATTTAAATTAAAAATTAATATATATTATAAAATATAACAATATTTATAAATATAAGTAAAAGCAATATGTATTATAGAATATGATTATAACTAACAAATAGTTTTAACAGTAGAATGTCACCAGTTTAACCATATATAAAATATACGAATATATATATGTAAAAAAGATTGAAAATTTTAAAAGCTTTATTTGAATCTAGCTTGAAATACAAAATTACTAAAGAATTACTTTGTACAACAGGAATTCATAGAATTTAAGTGTTGTGAGAAATTTATTGATTTTAATTAATATTCATATTGTAATTCAGTTATTTAGATATAAATTCTCCGAGAGTATATTTAGATACTGATTGCATAGTTGTAAAAAATATAATTACTTATGTATATAGATTTTTCTAAAAGAAATGAAGATGATGAAAATTTGATAAAATATATTTTTTGAAACTAGCGAATTATAAATACCTATATAGATAGATAGCGCATCTATCCTCGCCTAAGCCCATCGATCGACAAACAAACTTGGTGTGAGAGAGAAAAAAATTACTAGGGGTGATCAAGCAATGCATGAATATATATTTAATTTATCCATGAATTTTTTCATATAATTTTTAATAATTTTTATAAAGTAATTTTGGCGGATAAATTTGAATAAATAATATAAAATGTTGATGTTTTGTAATTTCATGTGATCATCTATGTTAATTGGTATTTAAAAAAACACAAATTGTATGTTATTTCCTAGATTAATTTAATAATATAATAATTAATAAAAGATTATCATGCACAATTTATATATTATGTTCTAAAAATAAAGATTTTATATTAATATCAAATTCTCATCATATATTATTGTTATTATCATAGAATATTCTTTGTTATTATTATTAGTTTTTTCTTCCATGATATTCCCTTGTACTCGTATATATCTGACATATATCTGACTTTCTTATTCAACAACTGCATTCGGTTTCTCTCTCTAAGCGCAGTCCATATATTTATATGTCTATGAATAAGCAGCAAAAATATTCACATTTACTCAAACTTTAAAAATTGTTTAAAAATAATTGACTCAATGTAAGTAAAAGCTATTGTCATCAAAAATTTTTAAAATCAAATTTACACAATGGCTATCTCGATTTTTTTTTAATTTTAAATAAAATTTTACATTTTTTATTTCGAATTCCTAAACATTAAAATTTAAATAAAAAATATGTAGGTTATAGTAATTACTCTCTAAGAGTTTTTGCCGCCATTACTATATTACGCCATCTGTCTCTGTCTTGGGCTACCTCTCTCCAGTCCTTAATTCTTAGGCTTTTTATATCCTTCTCTACCACGTCGATCCATCTTTTCCTAGGTCTTCTTCTGTGTCTTTTTCCTTGTGGTTTCCATTCCAATGCTTCTCTAATTGTTTTGTTCTCTCCTCTTCTCATTATGTGATCTAATCATTGTAGTCTTTAGCCCTTAATAAAACTTATTATTGGTGCTAGTTCCAACATATCGCACAACTCTTTATTATATCTTCTTCTCCAGTTACCCGTTATTTCATCGATGACAGGTTTACATATTTTTCTCCATACTCTGTTCTCGAATGTCCTCAAGTTTTTCTCTGTTTGTTTAGTCGTCGTTCACGCTTCGCAATCATAGGGTCGGCCTTATGATAGCCACATACAGTCTTACGTTTATTTATCTAGATAGCATTTTGGATGTTAAGAATTTTGTCAGTGCATAGGACGTTTTTTGGGCTTTATTTATTCGAATACTTATTTCCTTTGACCAGTCATTCTTTGTACTTTACGTTGATCTCAAGTACTTAAAATCGCTAACTTTTTCATAGTTTAAATCTTCAATCTCGTTAGGAACTTCCTCACCCTCAATTAGTTACATTATCTTTGTTTTCTCAGTATTGATTTCGAGACCTATTTTCTTCGCTGCTTTCTCTAGCACTCTGACTACGTTAGCTGTGTCTGCAAACGATTCTCCTATTATGTCTAAATTGACACGGTCCGTGTTTACCTACACGTGAACAAACGTATATATAGGTAAATACGGCCGAATATAATCAACTGTCCACCCCGTCTCGCTACTAGCGTTGAAGAAAACACCGACACCTTCCCACCGTGAATATTTTACTCGTGCGAATGAAGGTCACCACCGATGTCCAGTGATAACAGACGGTACAGTTTATATAGTATATTAATTATCATTGCGTAATTAGGTCTTTACAAAGATAATCGTCCGTGATTACTTATGCATCCATATAAATATAAACAATGATACCGACGAAAGACGACCCGATTATATCGACTACGATACAATCTGAAGCCAGTCCATTCGTAGCCATCGTACACGTACCCTACGTTATTATATTACGTTTTTCATTATTTTTATTTTGCTACAACCTACGTACTAATATATATATATTGTGTGTCTATAACACTCACACCATCATCCATCCATCATCATTTAATATTTCATACCCATATAATTTTATATGTCATTGGGCGTTTATAATATAATAATATATTTTATTTATTTATTATTATTATAATTTATATTTATTTACATTAAAATAAATTATTATCATATAATTTAAACACGGTGTTGTAATTTGTGACGATTTTGTGCTGAAGTGTCCTCATCTCACCCACTACACCGTATCAAAATCATCAGCAAAACCGAAGAGCCGTATGTTGTTCTGATTAATTAATAGACCACCTTCATTGGTCTGTAATATTCTTACTACCTTTTCTAGTGCAAGATTGAAAAATACTGGGGACAGGGCGTCTCACTGCTTCAACCCTGTTCCCACTGTGAAAAATCCTGATGTTACATTTTGTGTTTTCACCCTATATTTTGTGTTTTTCATACACAATCTAGTTAGTGTTATTAGTGTTTTTGGGAGACCGAATTCATACATAATATTGTAGAGATTCTTTCTGTGGATACTATCATATGCCTTTTTGAAATCTATAAATATTTGCCACATATTCTGCCAGTGCCACATAAAGTACAATACGGTTAAGTAATACTCTAGAGAAGACCTTGTACGCTAAGTTCAAAAGTGATATCCCTCTATAGTTGTCACATTTTGTTTTGTCTCCTTTTTTGTGTAAAGGTATAATGCTTTATTTCAACTTTCCGGTATTCATTCTTCAATACATATTATCTGGCACAATTTGAAAATTACTACGTGCAGTTCTTCGCCTGTTTATTTTATGAGTTTAGCTGCAATATCATCTGTACCAGGAGTTTTCCAATTTTTGAGGCCAACTATGCAGTTTTCACTTCTTCTAAACTAACATTCGCTACGTGCAGCTCTATTATTTTATATTCGATATACAGTATTGGCTGGGCTGGCATTACACCATTTAGTAATTTCTCAAAATATTCTTTCCATCTTTCAGCTCTTGACTCCGGCTCCATTAACATTTGTCCGTCTTGATCTTTGATTGCACTCCATAATGGGTTGAATTGTGTAAATTGTTTAATGATTCTAAAAAAGTTTCTAGTTTTCTCAAGTGTGTGATCATTCTTTGCAATTTGAAATATATTGCTAAGAAATTTTCTTCTTTTCCTCTGAAGGGTCTTTTTGCAATTTTTCCGTTCTTGTATGAACTTAGTCATTTGGGTACTGCTTTTAATATAGTCGTCTCTTGCCTTACGACGCTTATCTATAGCAGTTCTACAAACATCAATATACCAAATATTTCTTGACCTTTTTAGTATACCAATACTTTAGTCGCTGCTAACAGCATTTAACACTTTTTCTCAGTCCAAAACTACATTCATGTGCACATTACCTTTATTTGGTTTTCCATGACTTCATTCTCATATTGTTTACTCACGTTTTCTTCCTTAAGTAATTTTAAATTGGTTCTAGATCTCTTATTTTTTTAAATCTCACTTGACTCTTTAACTTTAATCTGAGTTTGGCAATTACTAAGTAGTGGTCCGTGTCACAATCGGCGCCTCTATAACTTCTTACATTGTAAATAGTACTACGGTATCTGTTCTGTATAAGAACATGGTCAATTTGGTTTAGAGTTTCGCCATCCAGTGATCTCCATGTAAATTTGTGAATATCCTTGTGTGGGAACGTGGTACTACTAATAGTCAAACCATTTAATGTTGCAAAAACTATAATTTGCTTACCATTGTCATTGCTGTGACTATGCAAACTTTTTTTCCAATACATGTGAAGTACTGCGGCTCTCGTCCACATTTTGCATTAAAGTCGCCTAGTAAAATTTTTATCACGTTTCCATTGTTACTTTCGAAAGTTTGACCAAAACTTTTTTCGTTGTAAAAAAACATCTTTCTCATTTTCATCCTTTACTTCTGTTGATACATGTGCATTTATTATACATATATTAATTGGGCTAGTGTTGATATTTAATATTGATATTAGTTCGGATACTGGGTTAAAAGCTTCGATTTACGGTACTAATGTCCTGTGAACAGCAAAACCACTACCGAAATGGCGCGTATTCTCCATCCCAGAGAAAACAAGCGTGTACTCTCCAATCGTTATTTGGCAAATTCTTATATCTTGTATGACTGCTTTTTTGATGCTGTATGTGCTCAGAACATCAGCTAAATTGTAGCTTGTATCTGTTCTCTACAAACTTGTCACATTCCATGTCGCAATCTTAAAATCACCATTCCATTTCCAAAAACCAGTCTTAAATCCATGTAATCTATTCCGAGGCCTAGGTGTAGTTGGTTTCATAACAAATTTCTTTTTACTAGGCAGGGTTGTTAACCTAGAGAATCAGAGCTCGGGACACCGGGTTCACTAAACCCAAAATCCTAATTACTTAGTACCCCCTGAGGGAAAAATAATTTAAAAAAATAAAAACTTGAAAATATTCAATAGAAAAAATTTATTGCATTTGTTAAATAGTCCAGTTACACCCTGTATATATATCGAAGTAAAATTGAAAGATATTAAGAAAATATCTCCGATGAATTAGGGTGGAAACTTGATCTTACTCATAATATTTTTTTGAAGTGTCTCAGAACGTATTTTGCTAATAGGTTTATTACATTTCCTTTTATTCATAATTATTTGTTTTACTTTTTACAAAAGATTGAGAATTTGTAAAATTTTATTTTAATCTAGCCTGAGATATATTATTTTAATAGAATGAAGTTTTATAACGGTAATTCATAGAATTTAAGCGTTGTGAAAATTTCATTGATATTAATTCAAATTATTATTTTAATTTAGTTTTTTAGATATAAATTCTCCAAGGGCATATTTAGATACTGTTTGGATAGTGGTAAAAAATATAACTATGTATGTATGTATATAGATTTTTCTAAAAAAATGAAGATGATGACATTTTGATAAAAATGATTTTTTGAAACTAACGAAATATATCAGATGCTTTACAATAGAAAAATTGATCCCCTAGGACCTAGGGCATGTTAAATTATGAATATGATTAATAAGGAAATGTACAAAGCATTGTAAATAATTTGTAACAAATATCATAAAAAAACATCATGTATAAATTTCAAAAAAATTTTCAATTAAATATTATATAACTTTATATATCATTATTTCAAAAAGTCATAATATAAAATATATTTTTATTTGCCGTATTTAGGTATACTTTATAATAAATACCACAATGATTACTTAGATGATGCTGAACAAAAATATATCTCATTGGAATAATGCTCCTAACCTCATTCATTTCGGTGTTATCAAAATTAATTGATTTTGACAAAATACTTATTTAGTGTTCCGTAATAAATAAATAAATAAGACGTATAATGATATAATATGAGCACATAACATAGGTTATTGTGATATTTTACATTAGAAATTGAATTGGTGTAATTTGATTCGTTATAATTTATAAGCAATAACTATGGATTAATTGGACATTATGTTTTCAATGTATTGCATTAATTCTGACGATGAATCATTTAAAACTGAGTATTATTGTAAAAATGCACTGAACTCAATTTAAAACATGTCAAGCATATTTTAGTGTAGATGCGTGTATTTTGAAATGTGATGAAGCTTTATTTACGATTACTTGAACCATTATTACTTACGTTTACGCAAGAAATCCCCTGTAGAATCAATTGATTAATTAATTTATAAACCACAATTATTGAATAGGTATAATTAAACTTAAGAAATTCATTATTAATTTAAAATAAAAATTAATATATATTAAAATATATAACAATATTTAAAAATATTCGTAAAATTAATATGTAGTATGGAATATGATTATAAGTAACAACAAGTTTTAAATGTAGTACGTCACCAGGTTAAGAATATATAATACTCGTATATATAAATATGAGTAAAACTAAAAACTTTATAAAATATATCCTATGATGAATTATGGTTGAAACTTCTTGCTACTGACAATATTTTTTTGAATTCTCTCAGCAAATATTTTGTTTGATAGGTTTATTATATTTATTTCATTCATAATTATTTGTTTTACTTTATAAAAAAAATTAAAAATTTTAAAAGTTTTATTTTAATCTATCAAGAGATAATTAAAATTATTAGAGAATTATTTTGTATAACAGTAATTCATAGAAAATAAATTAATTTACATAAAACTTGGATACTTGCAAAGTATATAAATAGGTATGTATATAGATTTTTCTAAAAGAAATTAAGATGATGAAATTTTGATAAAAAAAACATTTTTTGGAACTAGTGAAATATATTAGATGCTTTACAATGGAAAAACTGATCTCCTAGGGCCTAGGGCATATTAAATTATAAATATGATTAGTAAGGTAATATACGAAGCGTTGTTAATAATTTGTAACCAATATTACAAAAAAACATCATGTATAAATTTCAAAAAAATTTTCATTTAAATATTTTATAACTTTATAAATTATCATTTTAAAAAGTCTTAATATAAAATATATATTTTTACTTGTCATATGTAGTTATACTCATAGAATAAGGATACCTAGAATGTCGACTCTACCGATTTTTTGATACCGTTGTAACACTAGCGAAGCGACTGGTTTACTTCGCTACTAAACATCGATAGTGCGTATAATCGATATCGCATACAATCGATAGTGCAAATAATCGATATTAATATCGATTTATTATTGTTGTTTTTAATTTTTATTATCATTATTGATACAAAATATTTCGTAAATTGTTATTATCATCTCAAGATCATAGGATAAGGACACCAAATTAAAATAGAACAACAAATGAATAAACGAATAATTTAATTTTTACAAATAATAACATAAATACAATTATTTACAAATAATAACTTAAATACGATTATTTACATTACATTATCATAGATGTATTAATTATCTTTATTATGTACAGAATGTGCACAATAAAAATAAAGTCATGGGAACATAAAATCACATTATAAAATAATAAATATCAATATATAAATACAAGTGGCGAGATGGGAACACTAAGTTTAGAGCAATTACCAAACCGCAAAGTCTGCATACATGAGTGTTGTAAATAGAGTACGTTGTATGTTGTAGAGCCCTAAAGGTCCTAACCGGGATCGCAAATAAAAACTAGGATCTATGTGTACGAAATTGTGTGTCTATATGACGTGTATGTGTGTGCATCAATGGTACCGAGTACATTATTTTGATGGGGTGGCACGCCTCGGTATATTATTTTGAATGGTGGGTGGATAGAGTTGAGATACCTTTATAAATAAATCATAAATCCATCAAGTATTTTATAGAATATATCATTAAATAATGTACCATTTATTTATGTTTTATACGATAAGTACCTACCTATAATTAAACATTTTTGGATAGTAAACAGTACAGTATACCTTGTAAATAGTAATACCTAATATATATATGTAAACAACTACCAGTTACCATACCGTTTATAAAAAATTGAATACTTTTTACTAATATGTTATAATAACTTCCAAAAAATTACCTAGATGGTTCGATAAACTAAAAAGTACCCAGTATTTTTTATATTTATCTATCATCTTATAATAATTTGGATCAATAGTTTACTAGTCAAAAAGTTGTTCAGCGCCACTGGTGGGCGTGTGTTGTAAATAGAGCCGTAGAGAT
The DNA here is from genome assembly GCA_025469235.1 of Pemphigus obesinymphae. Taxonomy (NCBI): domain Eukaryota; kingdom Metazoa; phylum Arthropoda; class Insecta; order Hemiptera; family Aphididae; genus Pemphigus; species Pemphigus obesinymphae. Next base: position 15,160 of record JAIPRL010010497.1, read on the forward strand.
CTTAACCAGGGTCGCCGAGGTAAACTAGGGGGCCCTTTGTGTGAGATAGTGTGTGTATGTGTATACCTATATGCGTTTAGCAGGCATTAAGGTGGTTAAAAAGTATTGAGAAAATGAATTACCAACAAAACCAATGAGTTATATACCCTAAATAAGAGACAACTATGTCAAACTGAAGGTATATTTCCTTTTTATA
>JAIPRL010010498.1:0-15353 GCA_025469235.1 Pemphigus obesinymphae
AATATATTTAACATTTAATTAGTAAACAATCTGTTAAAATGACATAAATATCATTGATGAAACAATCACTAATTTAACATGTTGTTATATTTTAACTCTATGTTAACAAACATAATGTTAATGCTTACAGTGTTGTTAAATCGACAAATGGTTAGCATTGTAGAGTTAACAGTTTAATATATCAAATTATAAAATAATTCTACATTTGAATCAACAAATAATGGATAGAAATTGAAAAATATAAATTGACAAACACATACATTTGTTAAACCAACAAAATAGTTAATTCATTTTTTGACAACTTGGTCGACTCAATGTAGAATTTGTTAATTGATTGGCTGAACTAGTGTAATACCAATTTAAGATTAATAATAAAATCATAGAGACAGTTTAAAATGTTTATTATAAACTGAAATTTCAGTACCACAGTCTAATAATTTACCTATAGGCTAGTACAGGGGTCTCCAGATATTCTTATTTGAGGGCCATATGAAAAATTAAATGCACTTAGAGGGCCAAAAGTATTTAATCACAAATTATTTTTAATTTTACAGAAATATAATATATTCAAGAATTCAAAAATATATATATTTTTGATTAATAATTTTACATAGTTTGTGCTTTCAAAAAAGCCAATTTCCAAACCCATTTCCAATCTGCTAAATAGTAAAAACAAATGTCGAATCTTTTCAATTAAAATCTCAAAAAATGTTGATAAAAAAACACGGCTGAGCATAATCTGCTATAAAATATGGTATATCTTGGTAATATATATTTCTATTTATTTCAAAAAATTTTAACTATAGCTGCTGTAGTGAAATATTACACATATTTTTAGATTTTTTATTGTCCGATGGGAAGGGGGGGGGGCAGTTAAAAATTGTTCATAGGCCGTAGCATGACAAAATAAACAGGTATGCTGGCAACTTTGTTATACGCAAGTACCATTATATTGCTTTTCTCCAAATGTTATCAATGTTCTTTTCTCAGTAGACCGGTGCACGATTTAAGATAGTATGTGTGATAATTACATTGTTTTCGTTATGTGTTGAGCATTATTGTGGCAATTTTCTTCAATAATCTTTTATTTATGTAATTAAGAGTAAGTATAAACTTTAATTCTTAAATCTATATTTTAACAGCATATTAATTGTTATTTTTAATTACCTAACTATAACATAATTATACAGTGCATAATTTTTATTATAATCTACCGGATTCAAAATTCACGGTTTGTATGTTTGAACCTTTTTTAATTTGTTCGAGCCATTTCTCACGTAACTTTACATCTTTAGGAAATTTATGTAAATGTATTTTGGAATTATTTAGAATACCTTTACGTCTATTTCCACTTAAACACACAGAGTGGCATATTTATTTGAATAAAAGATTAATTAACAAATTATAAAATACGCTTAAAAATAAATTAAATATTTTGTTATGCTTTCAAAAAACAAAAAAGGTGACAATAAGATAAAAATAAGATAATAAAAATCATGATAATCGTAGATACTGAGATGATGACAAGAGAAAAGCATCCACCATGATTGCGCAGGTTGAACAAAAACATATAAGTTGCTGTCATACTTGTTTATTTTGTCATGGGCCGTAGTTTAGATACTCCTGGGCTAGTATACTAAATTATTTTATTTATCTGGATAAATAAAGAGTTCTAATTTAAAAAATTATAAAAACCAATTAATATTTTAATTCAGTTTATGTAGTTTTAATTAAAAAAAATAAAATAAAATTACATATACAAATAATTTGTATTATTAATATTAGTAGGTAATTTATTTTATATTTGTATTCATTAAGAAAATATTATACAACATTTAAATAATTATACATAGCAAATACATTATATTTAATGTATTAATTTATCTTGTTAATAGTATATTTAAGATTCATATTTTAACAGTTTTGACATATAAGGTCCATCTACATCATATCCACGTTTACTATGATTATTGCTTATACCAACACCTAAAAAAATCATTTAATTAATAATGAAGCATACACAAATTTAAATTTAAATTTTAAAACATAAATATCTAACAAGATAGAAAATAATAAATTTTTCTAATTTATATTTTTATACTTCAATAATATTGTAGATATAAACATTATATTCTATATCAACCCTTGTGTACACTAACCTGAAAGAAAGACTATTTTTGTAGATTTATGTTCTTTTAAAGCTATTCTTTCAGCTTCTTCCATTAATAGCATACCAAATTCTTGATATTGGAATTTAGTCAGATTTTTTGGATGAACAGGTACAACACTACCATATAAGTGCAATTCTCTTATGATTGAAACTCTTCCTTTCAACTCGGGTCTATGAATAAGATACATTAAATATTCATAATAATCTAAAAATAGAATTATATTTAGTTATTTGTATACCTAAATGAATCTGTACATTTTCGCAATCTCAAAAAACCAATTAAAATGTCTTGTTCAGGATCTTCATATGATAAAAATGTTTCCCAACCATTATTTGCAACATAATCTCTGCGTATCAACTCAATCTAAAATGTTATTAATTATTACATTTATTTTACATTTTATTATAGATACATACAAATTTCTTATTTTGTATATTTTAAATTTTTATTTTGTTTTTATCATGTAATAATAATTTACAATAATTTTAACTAATACATACTTCATGTGGACAAAATTTATTTGGTATTTCTTGGATTCTAACTTCCCTAGTTTGAATATCGCGGCATTGTAAGTTAAGATCTTTCATTTGTACTAAAGCAAGTTCAAGTAAATTTCCATGCTCAATACCAGATCTATGAAAAATAAAAACAAGTTTAACATAAAACCCTACAATTAATGCTTATATATACCTCTAATTCATTAAACACTAAAGGCACTGTATCATTATGACAACTAATAGAATACCTGATACATATTTGTCGCCAGCAAAAAAAATTCTGATTTTACAAATAATTTTTATCATAGATAACACTTATTTAGAAAAATGTAATTAATTTTTAATCAATTAACTTAAAAATCTGTGAATAATTATAACCTAACATGCTGTGACTATTTTCCAAATTTATATTTTACTAAAAATTAAAAAATGGGACTTGAATTTTTATTATGTTTCTCAAACTCAATCTCACCAAACTACTAAAAATATTTTATTGACATTAAGTGGAATATTATCATGGATTGTTCAACATTAGTAATTAGTAAGTATACAATTATTAAATTTCTTATTTTTTATTTATAATATTTGATCATTATTATATACCTATATTTTAATATTTGTTTTTATTTTTTGTTGTTACATTAAATGCGATTCACACTTGTCCAGCACAGCACAGTATGACATGTACCGACATTATGCAATTTGGTTACTATTAAATGAGGTAATTCCCATCTATACGTAACGTCAACCACCAGTATCCACTAACACGTTTTAATATTCTTGTCAATGTTTTGCCAGTGGCGTTATGTGTAGTGTAAATATAAATATGGTAGCCAACCGACAATTATTTTTTTATCAATTTGATTTTGCATGGAATATTTTATATATATTATTTAAATTAATTTAAGTATGATTATAAGTATAATACTACTTTCAGGACTATTTTGATATAAAATTAATGTAATTCACTAATGCCAATCTAACAAAAAAATTTGTATTCATGTTATACCACCCTATGATACCAAATTATATATAATATAATTTTAGTTTTCCCAACTATTTTCTTTTACTTGGTATAAATACAATATTTTTTATTTAATAGAATGAAAAATACAATTGAAAATTATTAATACACAAATGAATACTTATATTTTATACCTATTATATTATTTTTTGAAACAGAAACATTGATACTTAAATTCTATTTAAAGTGAATATCAATTACAAAAAAATGTATATGGGCAAGTCTTATACATGTATATTATAATCTTTGATACCAATGAAACGGTTATACAATTAATGTATACTTCAAATGACCAGTCTTTAAAATATTAATTGATAGCGAAAATAAGGTTTTGATTATTATTTCTAATAGGTTTTATAATAATCCCGATTGGTTTTAAATATATAAACATATATTTTAAACTAGTGGGATTGCATGGATAGAAGTAATTTAACAGAAATATTGTGATGATCAAAATTCATGAAAAAAATATCAGTAAAAAATGTACAATCAAAATGTATATGAAATTTAAATAAAAAATGTTAAAACAAAATTAATTGCAAAATATATTGTGCTGTTTTAAATATATTGGAGGGATCTACCAAGATAATATTTATACTTTTTTAGCAAGTTGTTTCTATAATATTGTTCGTAGTCTGCCTTAATGTATTAATCCGTTTAAATATACATTCTATAACATAATTTACATTTTAGTAAGAGACCATAAAATAATAATATAAATTCAAATTTAATATAATTTATCAAAGGAAAACACGAAAACAATTTTTAATGTTTTTGAAAAAATGTGAAATTTTATTTTTAAGGGGTTAATACGTTTCTATGTTCTGAAAATTGGTTGAAATAGTGTAGTAGATTCAAAAAGAACTATTGGGCCAATATTTATTTAAAAATACAAATATTGAGAAATAAGAATCTTAAATAAAAATATGAGTGCATACTTTATTTTCTGCAAGCATGAATGGTGGGCGTGATTCAGGCCACAGATTTGGTAAGAAACCAAAATTTTATATTTTTCAGAATCATGATTATTGAAGATAACAGTATTTTTGAGAAAAATGCGTTTAAAGTATTGGAAAGGCTAGTTATTCATGCTTGATAAGTGTGATTGTTGAGTGATTAGACTAGATTCGTTCGAATAGGTATAAGTTTATCAATATTTTAAATTCATTGGGGTCTTAAAATATTTCTAAAAGATTTACCTATAAAATCACGTAAAATAAAAAAAATTTTTAATACCAAGAAACTTAGGTAAAATGATCCCTTAAGACTCTTTTGATATTTAGATGAATTATACTAGGTATATAGCATATATTATTATATTATATTCTATAGATAGATTTTTTATATTAATAAATAACTGGAAATCACTAAAGACAGACCAAATAATTTTTTATTTAAATTAAAAAATGTACCTATGCTAATAGCTCAAGTATATTTAATAAATATTATACTAGAAATACAAATACATGTATTAAAATTATCTATATTTATTTCTGTTATTTGTTAATTATTATAAATTAATCAATTTAAATTGATAATATATAATATTATACTATACACCTTCAGCTATTTAAAACTTTTTTAAAAAAAAGAGGTAGTACATGTTGTATGGTGTTATTTTTTAAATTAAAAAACAGTTTTGACTTTTAAATAATTGTAATACTAATCTCTAGTAAGTATTCAATAATTTCACAATAAAACTGACCTGAAATTAAATTGGATTAAAAGTATAAACGTCGGTGTCACTTGTATTTTATACGTTTATTTACAAATTAAAGGTTAATCTACCTACCTACTTTGTTTTAGTTTGGTTTTTAATCTTACAAGAAAGTAATGTCATCAATTTTTTTTATTTCTTCTGATTTTCGGATTTCAACCCTCAAAAACCTCTTCTGTATCTGACCTTCCAATTTACTATTTAGATCTGTTTAATTTTGAATTCATATTTTATTTTTAGAAAAAAATATAATGTAATTGTTAAAAAAATCAAATGAATGCACCTTTAACATAATAATTAATCAGAAAAAAATGATGGAATTATAAAAAAGTTAGTTTAACTTTTTAATTTAACACATAAAATTAATTAATTATATAAGTAGATATATTTCATGTATACTTACGTCATTGATGGCATTGAAATATCTTTTTGAACTCCAAACACATGTATCCATGGAGGAATAACACTCAATATATTTGCAATCGAATCTACTAATTCAGATGATGAATAACTACAATATCGCCCCTTAAACACCTCATATAAGCTAGTACCTTCCATTACAAGAGTTGGATCAATTTTTAGACAATCGACACGAAAATCTGGGTTTTCAAAGAATTCCTAAAGTATATATAAAAAGAAAAAACCAGTTAAATATAGAAAAAGGTATTTTTATTTTTAGTCGGTACCTTTAATTTCTGAAGGTCTCTTTCCAGATCTATATTAGGTAAACCAAGAATCATATGCAATATGACGTTAAACCCACAATCTTTAGCAAGGTTAAATATCTTGCACAATGCTTCAGTATGGCCTTTGTTAGTTTCCTGTTTCAAATTTTCAAAAATAAACTGAAATTCAATTTCTAATTGTGTGCAACCATAATTTAACATGTCAGTCAAATGTCCATTTAAATAATTATCCTGTTGAGTTTCAATGGTAATGCCGATATATTTTGCATTACTTCTTTTGGAAAATCTTGGGAGAAATTAAAAAAAAAAGATTAAAACTGTTAAAAACTTATATTATTAATTTATTAAACATACTTCATAGCTTCTTGAACATAACAATTTGTTTGGCCTGATAGAGTTTTATGTAAATTTCTGATAAAAGCATCATGGTTTTCTTCACATAAACTCATAAATGTCCCGCCCATGACTATAAATTCAACTTTATCGACATTAGGCCCCAGTTGCTTCCACTATAAACATTTATATGTACATACTATATATTATATTATAATTTACACATACATATTTATGTTTAAAATATATACCATATAGTATTTTCTTAATAAATAAAAAATTGTTTTCAATTAAAATAAAAAATAGTATTCTCTATATAAGAACAATTTTCATTTGCACACATGGTCAACCAATACTTAATCACATGGTATATCACATTATACCAAGCATATATAACTTGGTAAGAGGTTAGAGTAAGAGTGTATGTAAGGAATGGGTTTGAGGATTCAATCCCCGGCTCATTGAGAACGACATTTACAATAGATGAAAATAACTGAAATATACAAAAGCGTTTCTGACTAAAATATTTGTATCTATTAATTTAATTTATCATTTATATGTACTAATATTATAATATTGTAAAAAGAGACGAATGTTTTATATTAATTATAAAGAACATAATATTATGTTTTATATAGGTAGTAAAGTAATAATATAATAAGTTATAACTTATAATTAATAATATTTTTATTCTTGAGAATTGAGCTAAGAATTTATAAATTGGACTTTAAAATATGTATTCTTACGAAGTCTATTAAAATAAAACTGTTATTGTGTAAAGTAAATATCATAGATATTAAAAGCTTTTGGATCATAGATTATTAGGCCTTGTTCAAACCAATGAATTAGCCAAGACAGTGAACTCAGCCGAGTACTTGACCAATCTAAGTGAAAAGTACAATACACAGCTAAGCAATAAGACGAATAAATAAGTGAGCAAGTGAATAGAAACCATTTATATTCACTGGGCTAAGTAGCTACCCTTGCTACTAGAAATTCTCTACTCGTTGACACACTCAATGTGTGTAAATAGCTAATTAAGTAGTAAGTGGCTAGTGGTTTAATGCAAATCTCACTAATAGACTTGCTAAAGATCAAATTTATTTGATAGGCCAAACACTGTAACAAGTTCCTTAGTCGAGTACTTGTTAGGTGTGAACAAGGCATAGAATTGACTATCTTTGGTTCTGAGTGACTACGACAATGAAAATATTACAGTGTGACATGGGCCTATTATATTATTGTATGTATCGATTTATAACCAATTATAAAATAAAATGTGATTTCTGAACGGTAATATTTGAACAGTTCATTTGCTATTTGTATCATTGAAATTACACTTACGAGTATTTATCATTTTTCTAAAGCCATTGAAGACAATAGTTTTTGAACTTTCCACCTAATACAGGTATTATTTTTTATATTGTTAAAAAAATTATTAAATTTAATAGGTAGGCTAAAATTGATTAATTGTGTCATCTGGACTCGAATTTGATGCTTTTAATATTAATATTAGTAAATTTTCATGTATGATATTTCATGGTGACTTTTCATCTCTCTTCCCAGGCCCATTGCTCTTGCTTTAAACCCCTTTCATAGAAAATCTATACCTATACTCTTGGTATTATACTATAGTTCTATAATAAAATGTATTTATTGTTTAAATTTATATTTACTTCTTCAACTCTTTGATGAGTTTCAACATAATATGCATTTTCATGTGCTTGAATCGCTGTCATTGAAGTTGGTTCATAATCGGTATATAACTGTATAGAATATTTGCAATCAGAATCTGGATGTCCGGGGTAATATACACATATATTTATATGAAAACAACAATACAATTCACACATAACAGCTACAATTACTACCTATTTATAAACAAATATGAATGAATATAGGTATTAATATAGTACATGTTATATACTCAAAAACACAAATGTTTGTGTTAATTATTTGATTTTTGTAGTAATGTAAGAGTTAGTTATCTGTAAGTAATTTTGTAAAATATAACATATTTATAAATAAAAAATAAAATTCATTCTAATAAATTTGTCTAAAATTGACAATGGCCCATCATATCTGCGAAAAGTAGATATTTTAACTATTGTATGATTTTATATAATAAGTAGGAGTAGGCATAATATTAAATTTTATAATATTCGCCTGACGATTAAGAGAAAAAAATAAAGATATTTCAGACATTTTATTTTATTATTTTCATTTTTATATATTTAAAAATGTTTAAAATAACATCATTGTAACTAGTTATTTTTCAATTAAAAAAGTATTGTAACACCATTACTTTTGTATTTAGGTAACGAAAAAGTAATCTAATTAACTTTTAATTTTGGAACTAGTAATGTAACTTAGTTACTTTTTAAAAGTAACTTATTCAACACTGTATATACCTAATTAAATAATTATATTTTAAACTTACTCCACTAGTTGTTTGAACAGGTTCCGTATTTAATTTTAAGTACAATAAATTTTTAGTGTCATCAGAAACGACAGATATAATGTCAACTAGCTGGGAAGATGATTTCAACTCATATTTTGATGATATTTGAGATTTTAACTCATTCAAGTTTACATCTCCATTTTCTTTCTGTATAATTAATAATTTTTGAATAATTTCTGCAATTGTAGAGACCATCCGTACTTTATTGTTTAAATTAGGTACAAATTCTAAAAAAAAAAATTCCAAAATAAAGTTAAGTAAAATATGTAAGAACCTTTATATTTAAATTTATACTTATAAAAATAAAATAGAATAGGTATGTTTATATTTTTGAACAAATATTTATTATTTAAGTACCTAGGTAAGTACTCACACAACTTATTAGGAACAAACATTTTTAAAGATGAATATTAATCATAAGCTATTCCAATTACAATTATTAAATATCCATCGGCTATCGTTTAAAATAGTCTTTGGGACAAAATATTCAAATGCTTAATATTTGTTAACCAACTATTTATTTATTATTTGATAACATTATTTACCTTATTACAGTACCTACTTAATATTACTCTAAAACATCAAGTAGGTATTTTAACAAGGTATATTTTTCTAATATTTATATAGATATATATTTGACATTTGTGCTTGGATATATTCATTTTTAATTAGGTACATGTAAAACAAATATATACATATATGTATACTATATATGAATAAACAATAAAACATTATTCAAATACCTAAAAAATAAATAATAATATAATATTTATATCTGCCTACATCAATAATAAAATACCTACAGAATTATTTATTTAAAATTTAAACTCACCGTCTATGTCACACATGATGTACCTATATATTCAATTTGTTCAGCAAGATAACTGCATAACAAAAATATCGATAATTACCTATGAAGATGAAAACGTCTTTGACTCTACTATAGTAAATTATTGTAATTTTGACGCCAAGTTCAAAGTTGCAACTTGTTAATTTTTACTTTTTCCCGATACCAGTACGAGAAATACAAGTAGGTAGCATCTTAATACTGGTATAGATTCTTCCGTACTCTGTAGCGATAAAGGAAAGAAAAGAACCTAACCTAACATTCCAGTAGAAACAAAAAGCCACAGATATGTATACTATTATATATATATGTACAAAAACCCCACAAATCTGTTCATATGGTGATACCAACATAAAACTAAAAAAATGTATCTATTTATTCTCAAATTTAAATCCTAATGAAATGAATTAAAAAGTGTTTAAATAATACTATTATATCATATTCTTAATACAATAATGTTTTACTTTCTTTAACTTTTCTATGAATTAAAATAAATGAATAAATCTTAGTTTTAAGAGCATTACGATGTCGAATTAATTATTATAATCATAATTAAGTTGACAAATATAATATTTTGAGTAAAATATGTTTTTATTTAGATTCTTATGATCTGAATTAATAAATTTAATGTAGTCAGTTTGATATGGTTTGCAGTATAATATGCATATTAATATCGATTCTTCTTTTACTTCGATTTTTCTCCCAGCTATTTAGGGTTGGCGACCATAGTTCTACATTTCCACTTAACTCTAATTTCTTCTTCTAAGTATTTTCTTCACTTAGGACTGTACCGTCACTACATTCATATTATTCGCCATTACACCCCACCTTTTTTTTGGCCTTTCTCTACGCCTTTTCCATCAATATACATTTATTTTACTAATTTTACTGCATCTGCCTCTTTTCTCCTTAATATATGCCCGAGTCATTTCAATATATTCTCCATCATTTTGTCAACTATCAAAGCTACTCCTTTTACTATCTCTTATATACTCATTTCTTATTGTATCCTCTCTAGTCACTTCACAGATGTAATTTTCCACTTGCCACATGAAATATCAGTTGGAAAATCTTGCATAGTGGTTACATTTGTACATGGTGAAATTCCTGAATATTACGGCAATGGTACTCTTGGTGATATTAATTTTTTTAGTCATATACTACACAAAAAAAATGTATATACATGATGTTGCTGTAAAATTTTAAATTAGGGACACGGCTGGTCAAGGACGTTGCCATATAGTTTAATACCAATGATTTACAGAGGTGCTGAGGAGCTATGGTGGTCTATGATATTACCGGTCAAGTGATAATTTATCTATCTATCACAGTCATGCGTGACAATTTAAAATATATTATCTATAAACATTTATCTAATAATTCATAAAAACTATTGTATTTATTTTATTATTTATATATTTTTTTCTTAACTACTTCGTCTGTTATTATTATTATTAACCTAACCCATATATTATAATAATTATAGTTTTTATAATGTTAAAATTTAGAATAAATAAATAGCTATATTTTAATAAGGTATTGTTTTTAATAAAGTATTAAAAAAAATGCTTATAACTCATTAAAAATGCCAGCAGTTTTTTTGTGTATAGAAAATAGAAATACAGCTATATTTAATTTCAAATCAAACACAACCCACAATCTGCCAACAATGCTATCCAAAATAAAATATTAGAAAACAATACACCTATGACTATATACAGTCGTCTGTAGCGACGACGGGTAAAGTTAATTTAATTACGCGGCTGTTGTGGTTTGACGGGGATTAATACCCGGGCGTAAAATTTTTGGGGGCGTTAAATATTTGAAATTGTATTTTTCTTATAACACATCTAATGATCTAAATATGTATCGGTGCAAGCATATTTTTCTGATTAGGCACGCAATTTAATTTTTTTTTTTTTTATATATATATTTGTAAAGGTAAGTCAAACAATCAATTTTTTTTATTTTTGGCTTATTACGTTTTTTAAGGAAGTATTTCGTAATTTGCCGTAAAAGTATATTTTACTTTAAATAAGTATTTAACTATTTTCTAGAAATAGAAAATTTTCGTCTACGAAAAAAATTTGATGACTTTTTCCCTGCTTATTAAGTTAAAGAAAGTTCTGGGAGAAAATGTATTAGATAGGCCGAAATTTTAACATTTCCCCGGGCGTCAAAAATCCTAGTTCCGTCTATGGTTACCGCGATGTAAAATGTGAAATAATTTAACAAGTTATTATCAATGTGGATTTATAGATACATCCACCTTGTTATTATAACAGTATGACAATATTAATATCTATTCACTATTCAGTAATAAATTGAAGGTCGTCTGTTTTTCATACAAGTAGCGGTAATAGGTAACAATAATTATTTATCACTCACTCACATGACTCGTTTGCTTGCGTATTTTAAATTGCCTATTCAAAACTCCGTAGAAACGGTCCGTATTTTGTGTGTTCTATGTTTTATACTTTATTTACACATATAAATAATATATAACGTTCATATATATTATTATTATTAATTATTATAAATTATTATAAAATTATTATTATTTATATATAATACCTACCTACATATATACAAGGCCGGCGTTAAGAAATATTTAAGGGGGGTGTGTGTGTGTGTGTCTCTAAAATACCGACGACAATAGATCTTTAAAATTTAAATAAGCAAAAGAAAAGTCATCGACTATTTTTCTAATTTTGCCGACTCAACTTATGATTTTAGGTATCTACGTAATAAAATAATAAATATGTTTGGTATTACGAAAATTGTATAATGTCACAGTGTTATAATATTATGTTCCTTTTTTAACTTTAGAAAAAAATATCATGTGGGTACGAGTTTAATATGTACCTACTTAATATTATTAATATTATGGAGTACATATTATTTACATATTATTATTTCATATTAGTACATATGTTAGTGCGTATAGCCAAACTTTTTTATTTGATACGCGGGTATACGATCGTATACCTATGTATTCTCACTACTTGGGCCAATTTTTATTTACGGTCTATTGACAAATTTACAGTACCTAATTATTTAAAAAATATTTAGTTTTATTTATTTTTTTTTCTTTATTACCTGATAATTGATAAGTGATATGCTTATGGAAAACAAAAATTTATAACTGGGTAGTTGTAGCAGCGGTATTATGTTTTTTGGTAAACTTTGTTTTTTAGTTTCTTAGTTTTTTAGTAGACTTAATTCTTAGGTAGCTGGTATCTCCATGAATATTGTATGATTATTATAAATTATTGTTTGCTCTATTCACTTTGAGAATGGTACCAAGTGGCGATGAATTTTACATATTTAACATATTGTTGTACCTACATATTATACAAACATAAATAATAATATATATTTGATTACCTACACACTAAAATATGACGAATTGCGTGTATCCGAGAGGATCAATTCAAAATAACTTAACTTAACTTTCAATATAATAATTATGTACCTATCCATTTTTGAAAATTTTAAATGCTTGTAGACCGTGTTTAGTATCACATAGTGAATTTTTAATTTATACAAATTAACATTAGGTGCACACATATACTTATATTTTTATGCAACTCTCCCCACATCATAATGACTAATTGAGTATTTAAGTACCTAATATAAAACATGTAAGTCTCATAATAATTATTATTTTTGATATAAGATATTTGAAAATATACCTATATATTACTTTTCTTGAGGAAGTTACTTACATGTTTGTTGTTTTTGTCTTATATACGCATAACATAGCAAATTTACATTCCGAATTCTTACTACAGTTTATATATAATTAATATTAGAGTCAATTTACCTATTTTACAATTTGTAGAGGAGAACATATAAACTATACTTAACGTGGAGTTTGTTTTTTAATTTCATTTTTAAAACTAGTTATATTCATTAAAAAAAAAAAAAAACGAGTTATACAAGTTTAACTACTTATAAATTGTTTAAAAATACGAATATTAAAAAGTCTCCACGTTAGAGTATGGTTTATGTTTTTCTCTAAGACATTGATAATAGATAAATTTACATTTATTATAATTATATATAAACTGTAGTAAGAATAACGGTACTAGATTTGCTATGACAGAGAAAACACACCTGTGGGCAGCGTCCTCATAATACATAACACCAAAGGATTCATTGATCAATTTATTTATAAATTATATTAAAAACAATATTACAGATAATGCAATATAAACGTTTTCCATTATAATACGTTATTGATTTTGATTATTATAACGTTATAAATATAACGTTTTCGAGTCCTGTTCCTGTCACAATTAGCCTAAACGTTGGGGGGGGGGAGAGTGCTTCAACTCCGCCATAATATTAACTTTATTAACTTTTATTAATATGTTTCAATTTAAAAAAAATAGGGGGCTTGAAATAATTTAGAAAACCACACCCCTCCCCTCCTAAAAAAAAAAAGAAAAAATATGCGCCACTGGGTACTGGGTATAGGTAGGGTAAAATCTCTCAAGCTTCAGCGTATACCCACTAAAAAATTTACGACTACATCACTGGCCCGATGGGAGAGTGAGGTGATTGCCCCTTTCGATCAATTTTTAAACTCGACATTGGCATATAGTCAGGGTTGGGCAGTATCATAGATACATATCATAGATACAATTGTATCTTGTATCTTGTATCATGATACATATTCTGAAAGTATTTTGTATCTTGTATCTTTTTATGCAAAAAGATACAAGATACATCAAAAATTTTATTATATATAATCGGTAATTTTTTTTAATAATAAAAAATAAAAATAAAGAAATATACCTAATAAAATAAAATGTAATAATTTTTTTTTCTTATACGTTTTGATACGTAAAATAATTTCATCATAATTAATAACGGTAACAAAAATTATCTAAATTATATATGACTTATGTGGGCCGTTGTACTATTTTCGTCAATCGTCAAAAACTCGTAGATAACGAAAATGTGACAATATTAACGTTGAGCCACCGAACATAATATTTCGTCTGTGTCATATTTGTGGAAACATCGGGGACACAACTGTGTATACTTTTCCATCAATAAATCAATTTGTGACATTTATCCGACTTGTATCGGAGACCCCGTATAATTACCCTTATATTTCTGTTATCCACAAATCAACAATAACTTGAATATAATATAATATAATCCGTGTGTTCCTAAATTCATCTACGGATGTAGCGGATTGTTCAGCGGATTGATTAGAATTCAGCAACGCATTTTTTGTTAAAGCGCTGAAACATGTTGTTTATTTCTTATAACCACAATCAACCACGATAATTATCTTTATCTAATCAATAATTGATAATAAATATTTAACAGATATTATCGATAGGTAGGTACGAATAGTTAGAATTAGGAGTTTAAGACATAAATAGTATCTACCTATTGATTTATATACAAATAATTCTACAAGTTACTTAATACCAAAATACCTATTGATTTGTTTAATAAGTTTAAAATATTTTGTTATACAATAATCAAAAAATAAACATCTATAGAATGTCTCGATATATATTATGTCTGGATACCTAATCAGTGGCGTATTTAAGGAGGTGTTTTAACAGGTATAACCCCCCCCCCCCAGAAACTT
>JAIPRL010010499.1:0-15347 GCA_025469235.1 Pemphigus obesinymphae
TTTTAATCAAAACCGTGACACCATCACTTTTATTTAATGTCCCCAATGAATTTATAGATTTATAACCATTTAATGAAAATTCTACATCGTTCAAAAGCCATGTTTCACATAAAACAATGATACTAAAAAAATTTTTTATTGAGCCAAGTAACATTGCAAGTTCATTGAAATGATTATTTATACTTCTAATATTAATTTGAAAAATAGATAAAACACCATTGGATAATGATATATCAGCTATAGAATCTACATAATTGGAGTTTATATTATTAACATTTAAAAGAGTATCAAAATTAAGTATATTTTCAATCATTTAAATTCCTTTTTTTTTTTTTTATATATTTTTGTTTTAAATAAATATTTATGAACGTAAAAAGTACTAACTATAAATTTTGAATATCTTGAGACGATTTTATTCTTATGATTTTTGAGTTTTCATTTTCCCTTACGAGAATATCAGCATTAGACAGCCATACAAATTTAATTCCCTTTTCTTTCGCAGCAGTTCTAGCTTGAGAAAAAAGTGTTCTTTTTGATTTAGTAAGACGCTCATTGACATATATTTTGTCTTTCGGCCAATTATTTACTATATTATCCGCTGTCAATTTTATAGATTTAACATTGTGAATTAAGTTTTTACGCATGTCAAGTGTTGATAATTTTGCCGATATAATACTTTGCTTTGATGTAAAAGAATTTATTCTATATGCTTCAATTATTTTCAATTCCGTATTTGTTTTTTTACCAATTTCTTCCACAATAGAGATACAATTTTCATTAGTTGTTTTAGGTATACCCAATATGTCCACTGATATACCTACCTAAATTATGTTGCTCAATGTCATCAATTTTAGATTTCAATATATAAACTTCATCAGACAACCGTTTATTTTCAGCAATTATTTTATCATTTACAAGCTTACAACTTTTTAGTTCACTCATAATATTATCAATTTTGATATTAAAATCATCAAATTTTGAGCTCATAAAAGATACCGACTTTATGAGTTCCCGAATACTTTTTTCCATAGGATTTAGTGTATCTAATACGATTTCCGTTTTTTGAATTTTGGGAGATTTTTGATTATTATATTATATTGGCAATCTAAACAAGTAAATCTAGCTTTCGTATTATTAGACATTTTTTTTAAAGTTATTTTCAGTGAAGCCGGTACAATAGAAATGCAAACATTTTTTGCAAAAAGAGCATTCTAATTTATCTTCTTTGTAAATAGATGTCTCGAGACATTTGACGCACGTAAAAGACATTGTAATCAATCACATATGAAATAAACCGAAAATATAAACGAAAATACCGAACAGATAACGGAGACCACTAATGAATAACGACGCGAACGACTTACTCGGACGAACTCCAGATAAGAACTGAATAAAACTATTTGTAGATTGAATTTTTATTTTTATTATTCATATAATTTTTATTAGTTTCATAATATTATTAAGTATATTTTAAAACGATACATTATATTTTATCTATATATACCAAAAATTAGGTGTTTATGTATATTTATTAAGATGACGCCACACACCTGATTTTTAAAGGGTTTTGTATAGGAAATTTTTATGAAATTTAAAAAGAAATGAAAATCCATCAGTTTAAAAATATTTGAATATATTTTTAGAGTAGGTACTTTAAAAAGTGTCTTGTATCTGTAATTTTTAATTGTCGTGTAATCATGATATTTGTTAAAAAATATGTTTATGCATTTTTAAATTATAGAGAACAAAATTTTCTAGCAACTGATGAAGCTGATTTTTGATATAGGTATGCATTTTTACACGTTTCATGAGTTGTTAGAAAAATCAAAAAAATGGTATTTGAACAACTCATAAAACATGTAAATACATATATCAAAAAGCGGCTCCATCAATTGCTAGATAATGTTGTTAGCTATAATTTGTTTTTTGTTTCGTATTTCTGACATGTTATATGTAAATAAATATTAAAAATGCTAATGCAAGTTTTTCATTGAAAAATTTTCGGTGTGGCGTCTCCTTAAGATCGATTTTGATGTTTTTTTTTAAATATAATTTGTACTTTTAATGTTATATATTATGAATGCTAAAGTATAGTACCAATAGATCGAAATGTTTATTTGAAAGTTGAGATAGAATTTGTTGTTTTGTACATAATATTAAAAAATTTAATAAAAAAATTTAAAAATGGTATTTAGTTGAAAAAATTTTTCAAGATTTATATTCTAAAAAAAAAACTATTTCGATAAAAACCAAAAATGTATTATGCATAATGACAGTTTGATTTTTTTACAGTTCTTATTTAAGAGATTCTTAGTGTTCAAAAAATATCAAAGCAAAATTATACAAGGCTAATGGTTGAAGGGACTCTTTTTTTTTGCATTAGCTTTAGCCCCCCCCCCTTGCAATTATTTCCCACTTTAACCATTGATGTATTACGTTAATTTAAAAATATTATTAATTGGTAATCGGAAAAAAACGACTAGGAAAAAAACGTTAAGTAGAATACGATAGATAAAATCTCAACACTAAATATTACTGAATGCATAATTCTTACAATAGTAGTTAAGTATAATTACGCCTAACTATTGTAAATAAATATTATTTTATTATAATTAGTAAGGTCACATTTGACCAAATGTATTTACATTATAGGTTTGTGTTTACGATGAATACATACTGAATATTTGAATATATAACTGTCAGTAATAATCATACTTACTCCGTTCAAAATCTTTTTTTTCAAACGCAAATTGCAATGATTTATTATTACTTTCAAATGCAATACATTCACTAAGATTATCCTACCTGATAAGCGAAGTACTTCCACCCCCTACTGGACCTGTTTTTATTTATGTATTTAGTATTTACCATATTTTGGGATACTGTAATAAAAAAAAATTTTATATAAAATTCATTTTTTTATTCATTTTAAAAAATTTTTGATTTTTTCTTTTTTTGTGACTACTGATTTGTAATTAGTATTAATAAATAATAAAATATACTTTAACATCATGTAAGAGTGCACCTATATGTGGACAAAGCCATTGATTATATATTGCTTATATTGATAGTGTTTATATGACTTTAGGAGTTAAATATAGGTTTGTCTGACTTTTTTTTGTTTTGAAGAAACAACAGGTATTACATACAAAACAGATGTAGTTTACACCGAGACGGAAAGTATAAGAAAGTCTGAGAACCAATATCGTTTAATATTCATGTAAATAAAATAATGGTTTACTCGTGCTACTTGAACCGAAATTAAATGAAAATCCAAGATAGTTGTACGACTGAATGAAAAGAGTGTTGGGTTTTATTTCGAATGAAACCTTTTAGTGGAAACCATAAGGATATATAGTAGACTATAAGTAAGTAGGTACCTATAGATATCTTAGGCCTAGTTTTTCAATCTAATTTATTCGCTTAAAACATGAGTTATTTTACAGAAAAGGAAAAATAGATAATTATCGATTTTTTCAATATCCAGATATCACTTATTCGACGGGATAAAATTGATCATAGAATAGTTATTCGGTACTTTTTGCACAGAATATGGATTTATCCAGCGAATAACTGTTGATAACAAAAATAACTATACACATTCATTATCATTATAAAATTTCACTGTTTGATACAGCTGTAAATTGCGTTAAATATCGAGACGTTTTTCGTGTATTAGTTTGTTTAATTATTAGTAATGTTTAATTATTCATAATATACATATTTAAAGATGACATCGTAATAATTACATTTTTGGATTATCAATGTCGTTATCTATACAATTTTAGGAGCAGTTCTTTTTCCAGGATTGAAAAATTTATACCTAGCTCTTTAAAAGTATTTTTTCAATAATTTTTTAACTAAAAACTTTTTATAACATAAACGTAACCAATTATAATTAAATAACAAATGTAACACTATTGCTACCACCTATCAGTATCACTATCTAACAAAAGTGTTTTTGCCGAATAGCTATCTAAGAGATAAATTTACATTGAAAAACCCTTGTAAATTTATTCGGAAATTTATTTCCCGAATAAATATATTATTTTAATTTATACCTAATAAATATCTGGCAAATAAATGGACAATTGAAAAACCAGGCATTTACTTTATTAATCCATATGAAGTAACAATTAAAATATTTCAATTATGAAATATGTTAAAAACTTAGTCAAAGTCATGTACAAAATATGTAGGTAATTATCCTGAAAATCAAAGTATGCAGTCTAAATTGCATATGTGTGTAGGTTAATAGATGATGATAATTTTAGTTTTTAATACTTCAAATAATCATTTATATAGAAGAAGAAGATCGAAGGAGTTTTCGGTCACATATAACTTTCTTAATTTTTTATATGGAATTGTATGTATTACTGGTACTTTAAAAAGTTAATTAATTTTTTTATTTTCTCGATAATTTTTCTATGCACATGTATGATAGAATTACTATCGATCATCATAAAAAATTTATATCTGAAAATATACCTGTGTTTAACGAAATCGGTTTTTGATAGCTGTCAATTAATGGATAAGTTGGGTAATTCAACTTGATCAATTTAACAAACATGTCTATATTTATTTATTTTACATAATAATTGTGGCCTAAAAAAAAAAATTAAACAAATAACTTATACCTATTATTATAAAAACCAATCTATTTTTAATACGACCAAAATCTATTACTAATCATATTTAGACAGTATTAACTATGATGAAAAAAATTATAATTTTTATTCAACAATGAAGTTATACAACAATAGTAGTTTGGTATCACTAGTGAGAATATTTCAAATGAACGATGAAGAAGTTCAAAAATGTACATACCTACTTAAGAATTGGATACATTTTGAAGCCCTGAATCGAAGAATATATTATATTACATCAGTCATTATATAAATAGATGTATACGCAGGTATTACTCTGGATATTCTTTAACAATACATCATGGGGACTGCGATTTTTTTATGTATAATATATGCTGTAGGTACCTACCTACATCCTTATATCGCAGGCTTTGAATTGTAATCATGTCTGTATAAATATATAATTTTAAAATAAATATTTGGTACGAATTTCAAGCATCTAGAATTAATATTTTCCGAATCACAACAAAATAACCAAACATTTTTTTTGTTGAAAACTGGTTTAGCACAAATGTTTGTGTTGTTTTTCGCAAATTTTCGCGGCATTTTTATGCGTAAGTAAATCTTAGAAAAAACAGATAAATTAATAAATTGTAATATATATCCATCATTGTAAAACCAGTTTTAGGAAGTAAAGTAATTTAAATTACTTGCTACTGTAACAAAATTACTTTACAGTAACGAAATTAAATAATTTCATTAAATTTATTTAGAAGTAATGAATAAATTAATTTTAAATTTAAGTCACATTATAGTTTTATTTACTAAAAATGTTCTAAAAGTGCGTCCACATAGTGTGCAATCGTGAAAAATAGTACACACACAAACATCGCACAAAAAACCCTTTCGAAAAACAGTCGTAGTATGGACGTGTTTGCAAAAATCACAAACAACAGCGTAAACACATGAACTTTGTGTTTGAAAGATTAAAAGTACATCAAAGGATTTATAGACACTAGAACAGTTTTTTTCATGATTTTAGTGTGTTTACTGTTTATTGTATTTATTTTCAATTATTTAGATTATTATTATTTGAACCAATAACAACAGAAAAGCGATAATTTGAAAAATGGAAAGCATCTTTTTTTTTTAAGTCCTTTTATAAGTTTATTCGAACGCAGCTTTTAAAACTTTCGCTGACCCAAAATTGAAGCTTATTTGTAATTTTTAGTTTTGTCTTTTTTTATTTGCTTCACCATTTATAACAATATGAGTGGCACATGCCATTATCAACTCATCATATTGGTTGCACTCATTGCACAACAACAAAGCACTAAAATGAAAATTGAACTGTTCCTACGTCTGAACTACTCTGTAGTACACTACCTACTTTCTTTTTTCTTTTTTTTTTGCAAATATAGCAAACACTAAAATCAAAAACACCAAATACTATGTGAAATACTATGTGTACGGTGAACGTTTGTGCACACGCTTCAAGTGAATGTGCTGTATTCGTGTTTTTGCACACTATGTGGAAATACCTTAATAAATACTTATTGGCTATGGCCATCATTTGAAATAATAAATTATTAATCAAATACCGACATGTTATACGGACAGTAGACTAGCTGGTGATTCGCAGATTGCCAATCAAAATACAACAAATGAAAACTGAATAGTATAATAGTAACTTTTTAAAAGTTTAATTTCATTATATAAAAACTTGGGTACCTAACGAAATAGTAATGTCACTTTAAAAATGTAATTGTAATTGTATAACTTTTAAAGAGTAATTTTCCCAAGACTGTGTAAAACCAACACTTTTCTCGCTTTGCTTAAAATCTATTAAGTACCTATCTACCTAATATTTTATAAAAATCTAATTAGTACCTACATTAGAGCCAGATGTAATTTTTCCCTGAATGTCGTTTTCCGATGCATGAAGAAAAATAAACGAAAAATTGTCTAGAAACAGAGGTGTAATTTCATTTTTTTCCGGATGTGCGAATTTAAAGAAGCCAATTTTAATATTTCACCAAGCCAAAAAAAAAATGATATATAGAGTAAATATTATAAACACACTATTAATATATATATACATATATATTTTAAAATTAATATTCATATCATATATTAATAAATAATACATATAAATTATATAAGTTAATTACACTGTCGTATTGGTGCATTAATAGAAGGTCAATTATAAATACTTCGCACATCCTTCCCCTTTCCAATGATGCCCCTATCAAGAAACATGTATTTTATGAAATCAAAATTTGTTATTTGTTATAAATCAGAAAATAATAATTTTAAAGACTTGAAATTTGTGCCAAATATTAATTATATTTGTAATAGCTTATTGACATGATAAAATATTAAAATCTCAAAAACTTATGCCCACTTTTGGGCTATTTACAGAAATTTTAAATTACACTCACTTTTCCCTCAGGCTATAGGCATTGAGACTTATAATTTTTATATTAAACCTTAATCATTTTGACTTATGTTACTAAAATTATATTTAAAAAATTAAAAACCTATATGTACATAAAATCAAGAGTTTTTTTATAACGCTTTTATACGGTCTTTCGACTTTCATGATATGAATATTAATTTCAAAAATCAACAATCAACGGATGAAATAGATGAATTTAATAATTTAGAAAATAATATTCTTAAGAACTTAAAATTTATAATAAACGTGTTGGTTTCCTTACATACTAAATCTGTAAGAATTTACTAGTAAATGATTTTTAATTATAATAAAAACTTATTTAATATCATTTAATATTCATTAGTCACTCATTAATCACTTACACTATTAATTAAATAAGAATTTCACTC
Source organism: Pemphigus obesinymphae (assembly GCA_025469235.1). Lineage (NCBI taxonomy): Eukaryota > Metazoa > Arthropoda > Insecta > Hemiptera > Aphididae > Pemphigus > Pemphigus obesinymphae. The sequence goes on from JAIPRL010010499.1 coordinate 7,434, forward strand.
AGAATCATTCCTCAATTGCAGTATTTGAATTCAAATCTAAAATAATAATAATAATAATATATACCTACTTATTACTACACTATCCTTTCCGCTGACCAAATAAATAAGGGACCAACTTCCAACACCTGTAGCAACGTTTTTCATTTATTTTAATTCGTATATCTATAAATAAAATTTTTAATATTTTCATGTGCCATCTGTGTTTAAGCCTTCCACTCGATTTATAATATACCTACAGTCTATTCATAAAACGATACCATGTGTTGACATGTAATAAATAGTTGCCTAAAAATAAACTCATTAGTAGGCATTTACCTATTTTATTAAAACAAACTCGATCCTAGTCAATTATAATATACCTATTCTTGCAGAATTCGAATTTCGTTTTTTATCATATATTATATATAGTTTATATTTCCGAGTTAAATAAATTTTAGTATAGATAAGGCTATCACTTGTCAGAAACTTGATTCTTATGTAATTTGAAAAAAATATGTCATTGTTGTATACTGAATTATGGATGTGCAATTTTTATCACTAACTTTTATTTTCCGAAATAAATAAAATATTCATAAAAATCTTTGAAGTATCTTAGAACTTACTAAAAATAAAATACTTAAAAAACGTATAGGTAGTCAGAGTTATGTTTTAATTTTATTTTATTATATATGCATTCATAATCCCTAAGTAATAATATTCTATATGAGCAAAGTATAAGTCAGTATAAAGTTAATGCTTTGATAAAGTAGGCCTAAGCACTAAAGTGAAACATTTCATTTTACTAATTAAATATTTTCATATATTTTTAAAAACTCCTATAATACGTATATTAAAAGTATTTTTGAAATATTTAATACTCACTCCCTAGTCATTCAGTAAATCTCCAGAAAGAGTGTTCAGTAGATGTAGAGATTTCAATCCTTTTGAAAATAAAACCATTATATTAAAATATATTTATATATATATATGTGTGTTTCTTTATTTTTTTTCCATATGACACAATTATTATAATATATAAAATAAAACTTTGTTTTATAAGACAATAATAAACTAACTGAAACGAAAAATTATATTCAAATATACTTATTACTTTTAATGGAATATATATTATTATTATTTTTTTTTTTTTTATAATTACCTATTTAATTGTATAATATTATTTTTAAAGTATTCAAAATTTATTAATTTTTTATTCATTTATTCGAATAGGTAAGTATAAAAAGTATAATGAATACAAAAACAAAAGTTCTTTATAAGTCTGATTATACTTATACGCCGTAGTTAAATAACATTATGTAATAATAACACGAATTAATTTTAAATTTTTACCAGTTGTTTTATATACTTTAAGTTATTAATACTCTATGACCGTATGACATTTTCCATTTTCTTTATTAGATATTGTGTTTAATATCTCCACTAAACTTTTAAATGGCTGACTAATTCAATAATATATATTACTGTTTTCGAGATTGCATTTTATCATTATTTAACATTTGTACATACAATTTGAAAATTATTATATATTATTATTGATTTGAACAAGGATGTGATTCTAGTAATTTGCTACTATTAGCTGTAGAAAAATTAATAGGTACACCAGCTCCTAAAATGTTATAATTTTCATACTACACATTTAATCTATTTATTTTTTTTTTTTTGATTACTTACCTTTTCTATATTTTTAAACATAATATTATGTATAAATGTAGAATTGGCCAATTTGATTAACACACTTACTCATTTCGTACTACATATTTAACTTTTCGTACTACACTAAGTGTGTCGTACTACACTCGATTTTAGTGGCTGAGGTACACTAACTTTACTATATTGCATTTTTATACAGTATATAATGTAGTAATTATAATTTAAAATGATATTATAAACTATATAGTAAAATTACTAAACCCGTTATTACACGGCTGTACAAATTAATTAATTTAATATCGCATTTAGAGTTTCTGTTCAGAAATTTACTAATTTTTCTCAAATTAATTTGTTAAAACTTGGTTTGTTATTATAAATCTAACAATAAGTATAAATAATATAAGAAATACATTAGGTATATAATATTTTTAAGAAATTACCTAATCAAATTAATTTAAAAAATGAAATAATGTTGTAATGCCTCACTCCTTTGTTATATTTTTGACTCGTTCCATTTTTTGAGGCTGTACGTTCAAAAGTCATAGAACGTAAAAATAAAATATTTTCAAATTAAATACCACCTATTTCGAGTTTTTACTAATTATAATTTTAAAATTAACAATTTAATTAAAAAAGAAAAAAACAAATCTTCTTAAGTAGGATAGTTTTAATTTCAAATTGCATATTTAAATTTTAAAAAACGGCAATCATAGCACGAAATCAATTTTATTAGGTAGGTAGGTATAACTATATTATATTCTCGTACCTACGTAGGTTTTTATTAATATTGTTATTTAAAGTTAATAATAAATATCAAAGCAAGTATTTACTTTATTATTATCACGATTATCGGATTATATGTGAAATTATTTATAATTAATTCTGGATAAGAAAATGATTAGCAGTAGTAGTGACGAAGAAATTAATTTTTTGATTTATATGAATTGAAAAATGAATTTCAAATTTCGAAGACCTTATTTATTGTCAACAAGTATTGACCATTTGAATAAATCATACGATCAAGATTTGCCAAAATAGCATCTGTTTTTTTATTCTCTAAGATGTGTTCTTATCTAACCATACCAAGAAATTTGTGAAACGTTCTTGTTTGGTTTTTGAACGCATCTTGGAAAAATAATTAATATGTTTCACAAATACAAAAAAAAAATGAACTAACTATATAGGTACATTAATATAAATTATTAATTAAATGAATAATTTAAAAACATACATGAAATAACAATATCATGAAAACACATGAATAATAATCTCGACGAAAAAAATATGGGTGAATAGATATTGACGTCGTGACTCAATTAATGCATTTTGATAGAATTAATCTTCAGTTTATTAAGCCTAGTTTAATTAAACTTAGAAAAAACGTGATTGATAAAATCTTTATTTTTTTAATCTACGTTTAATCTTAAACCTAGATTAGTTAAACGGTAATTTAACCAACGATTGATAAAATGGCCCTAAGTATAATAAATTATAATTATATATAAATGAACGCAGAAAAAAATACGGCAAATTAATAATTATTGGATTGCATTGAACTCACAGTCAAATTTACACAAATTACCTTTTTTTTTATATTGAGATTTATCAATTTTTGGGAAAATATCCTGCCCTATTTCAACATTAAGCCACTGCCTTTATTAAGGACTCTGCAGTGACATTTTTATAATATAAGTACGCTAACTGGACAATACACGGGATAATACGTTTCCTTCATATACTATGATTATTGGCCGATACAATGTTGGTGTAACCAATTTTGAAATTTTTAATGTAAAATATATATATATATAATGACATAATTTAGTCTTTTTTTACAACAACTTACACAATATATTATATATAATTCCGAACGTTTGTTTGTTTATTGTTTATACGGAATAAAAAATAAAAATCCAAACGGTTCAACAATATTTTGAAAAAAAAAATCCAATACCGTGAAAGGAAATATATAAGTACCTTTTTAAGCGTTATATAGTACTGTTATTACTATTACTATTATTACTATATATATTATTATTTTCACATAAGTAAATAATATTTTTGAGTATTCCTCGTGTTTGAACATTGGTCCACTAATAATATTAACCTTATTTTTCATCAAAATTTCAAGTAAAATATATTTAACATTATATATAGTCTGTAATTTTACGTTAAGATAACTAAAAACTGTAATCCCTATTTTCTTCTTAATTTTATTTATAAAATAATATATTATAATAACTTGAAATTTGAGTCAAAAGTGTAATCATCTGTAGTTTAATAACATAGTGATGGCATGGATACTCGAATTAGATCGAGACAAATATAATATATAATATATGATGTAAGAATATATGACAAAAATAAATTAATACAATTAAATGGTAAATTATTATAATGTAAGGTTTTGAAGGGGACGAATATAATGGATACAATATGGATACACATCCATATATTAATTTTACTTCAGTTCCTATTTTAGTGTGCAATACGAAAATGCAAATGTGCAATACAAATTAAAAAAGTGTGTAGTAATAAATACATTTTTTATAAGTATCTATATTTAAGTAAGAATTTTTCCTTAAAAATACAAATATAGTAATTCCTTAATTAAAATTATAGTTATGAAAATAATGGTGATATAATAGAAGTGGGGACAATTCCCATAAAATAAATAAGGCGTAAAACATTTAAATGTCTATTTTTTTTTTTTTTAATAATACACCTAACTAGTTATTTGTACAAGCATGATTTTTGGGAAAAGTTATAATAATAATATGAATAATATGAATGACCTTTTTTTTATTTTTTTTATTTGAATATAATATCCTATGTAAGATTATTATTAAATTGAGTAGGATTGTCGTCTTATGCTGACGCAATTAAGTTGGGAAGTCTGTCGTTTTCCGACATTTGAGGGGAGTCTAAAAGACCAAAAATGTGCTAAAGTAATGCTTGAACGCCCCCAATAACGATTCCGAACGAAGTTCGATACCTATACCAGCTAGATATAATATTTTCTAATTTATAACAGTTTTCCGTTATTCGGAGTAATTATCTCTAACGATTAAGAAAACTACTGGGCAGATCGAAAATGACATTTTTTAAAAATACAAAATAGAATACATTTTCATCGTATAATCGCATTTCTGCACGCACGCATATTTTTATGGCTAGAAATACTTTGCATATTTATTTTTTAATTAATTAAAATTAATTTTAAGGGCTTAGCCCGCGGTCGCAAAGAACTCTATAGAGCAGGGATTCCCAACCACTGTGCCGTGAAATTTGCCCGGTGTGCCCCTTAATTTTTGTTATTTAATGTGTACTGCATAGTTCATAATATACTTTCACGCACGTTTATGTGTTCTATGCATTTACATTATATTAAATAGGTATTAAAAATATACTTATTATAAATTAAATACCATATTAAACATTATATGAAAAAAACGACAAATAAATATATCTCCGACACACGGGCACTATAGGCAGTTTAAACCAAAATAATTAGTGGTGTGGGTCGTGCACATAGTAAACGCAACAGCCAGTAGAAATGAGCGTACAACATTAACAGTATCCACTCCATCGGTAACTCAAAAGACTTATTAGCTATTACCAATAATATTATTGAACATCTTATACTACTCGAAAACACTGTTTGCCGCCGTTGATGAAATCCGCAGATTAAGTCTCGTTCCGAAATGAATGGGTTTATTGACATATTGTGTTTTCTGATTCTAAAGAAAAAATAATATTTAATAATAAAAAAGTCCTTTGATTCCTTCTGGTTATGTTTAGCTTTGGAATATCCAGCTATTTCTATAAGAAAGCTTTACTTTTATTTCTACGATTCTGCGCGTCATATCTACGAGAACAGGCATTTTCTGCACTAAATAACATAAAAACAAGTATATGTAAACCTAGTAAAATTCGTTTGTCAAATGTTATAATTTTTTGTACGTATACGATAATATGATGTTATTTTATTGATTAATTAATAACTATTATGCAAAATACGTGGTTTTTGTGTATGAAATATTATGTGCCGCAAAAATATGTTAAAGGGCAAAGTGTACCGTAAAATAAACAATGTTGATAGGATCCCTGCTATATAGAGTACTAACTATTTATTTACACCTGAGCATTTTTTCTTTTTTTTATAATTGAAATAAAATCTAAAAACTATTGTATAATTTCTCTCTCATCCTACTGTCTATAGGTACGTACCTATCTATACGAGTCGGCAGGAAAATATTGATTCTACGTGTCAAAACTGTAAAGTTACCCCACATGAGCCACCACACAACCGCAGGCAGTTCACGTTATGTCGTTATTATAAGAGAAAATACTGAACTTACACACAAATATCGTATACTACTTAAGTAATAACAACAATAAACGATGACTATCAGTCGTAAAAATCCAAAAATGTGCATTTCGCTCGTCGGGTATCAATAGGGGTAGAAGCACTTCGCTTATCAGTTATCAGACAAGGTACTCTTAATAGATATATATTGCATTCAATAAAGCTTTTCTGAGTGGAGCTCCGGTGTAATATTTCCATCATAAAATGTAGTTTTTTATACACTTAAGGAAATCACTGGAAAATTCGAAAAATTACCTCTTTAAAATACTAACTAGAATTTAATTAATTTTCAATCAAAAAAGTTCTTTACTCTAACATCGAAACGTCGACAATCAAAATATCGATAAGTTAAAATATGGACGGTCGAAACATCGATAAGTACGAAACGTCGACAGGTCAAAATGTCTACAAATTAAAATAACGACAGGTTATGTCGAAAAATTAAAATATCCACAAATATAAACTATTATTATCATCGTATTTACAAACGTATTATGTAGTTTTATATACGTTTCGTAATCATAATAATATCATTTGCACCATCGCGTGAGAGATATGACATCAGGCGGTTGTCAATTTTTAAGAGGAATACAATTGGGAAAACAAATTAACACCAGAGCACTGCTGTACACTATGGTGCTGCGGGTTCCCCACTGTACTGATTCGGGACCGTATATACTTGCAGTATATATACTTATACCGGTGACCAGCCATATATTTGAAGTTATTCATACTAAGAATAAGTTTTATTAAGTATATATTTATAACAATAAAATTATTACTTAATAGTTAATTAAGAATGGTTTTATTTAATTTTACTATAAATATGTATATTACATTATGCATAATACTGTTTTCCTAAAAAGGCAAAGAAATATTGGACACCAGCTCAACATAAGTGGTGGTAACTAGGTGAACTTCAAAACGAATTTCAGATGACAAAATATTCCAACTTTATTAATGCTCTTAACTTGTTAAAATATGTAAAATACCTAACCTAACCATATGGGAAATATAAAATAACAAAAGTAAATATAAATATAAAATAAAATATTATTATAAAATACTCACTAATTTAAAATCGTAATAACTTAAAAAGAAAAATGACCAACATTTTCTGATTGCAGTTTTGAAATATAAGTGCACTAGTATTAAATTACGTCAAATACAAAAAAGAAATAGAAAATAGAGTGGCTGGTAAAGCAGATTTATATCAAAATATTCCATGCTGTAAAAATCAAAGTTAATAATTTAATTTTGTTTTTGTTGTATTTAAATGTCAAATTAATTTATGTTATTAGAATGAAACTATTATCAAATAAGAAGGTATAAATGCTTTAATAATAAAATATTTTCGTATTGAGTATTATTAAAATTCAATACGAGTTTTTATTTTCAAATTTTTACTAAGTAACAACTATTCAAAAATGTTTTATTAAATATGGCTTTTTCCCTTTTAAGTATATTTACATAATATGTAAAATGTTTCTATAGTCTCGAAGTGATAAGGGGGAAATATTAAAAAGCAATACACAGAAAACATTATTAGTTTTATAATAGAAATTCTCAATATAAACATATCACAAACCCGAATATTAAGATTCAGATATTCTCTGCCTGAATGCATATCGTTATTTGTTTTACCAATATTGCATTATAACAACAAATTTCATTTTAAAACATAAAAAAATAATGAATTATACACTGAATCTTGAGTTTTCAAAATTTTGATATTTTATATCCTATAATATTTATTTTATTAGGTAATTACATGGGCGTCCATTAGGGGGGGGCAAAACAGGGACATGTCCCCCCCCTGGCTTTTCCGTACCTACTGTAAAAATTTTATTTAAATTATATTAAATCACTAAATCCAGTAGATAGGTACTATAATA
>JAIPRL010010500.1:0-15347 GCA_025469235.1 Pemphigus obesinymphae
ACCATCTTATCTCTTGCAAGGCTGCTATATGTATTCCATATGTTTCTAGTACATCTGTAAGATTCTGGCAAGCTCCAGTTCTATACAGGCTCAGTGTGTTCCAGGTCGCGATCTTAATTCCAGTTTTTCGATTTCCATGTCCTAGTTTATAACCATTTATCCATGTCCGAGGCTGATTTCCTGATGGTATCATAAAAAAAGAGTTTTTATAAGGTGGGGTTGTTAGCCCCACGCTCAACCCCCAACCTGGAGGACCAGACTACCCTAACCAATTAAGGTCAGAGTCGATTAAGGGCTACTGTAGTGCACTTATTAAGGTGCACTGGGCGATAGGGACGCCACTTTCCCTACGCCAATGTACCTATATAATATATTAAAAAAATGTATTATATATAGTATAAATATAAATATATAAATTATATATAATTATTATATATATATATTTTTTTTTTTTTTAATATATTATGTACCTATATAATATATTAAAAATTAATTAATTAAAAAAATGTAATACCCTTATAATAATAAAAATTAATATATATTGTTTTGTATAATATATATGCATTTTACTTATATATAGGACATGTATATATTGTGATTTTTGCATTTATGTATATATGAGTCTCAATAAAATGGGCATCGTACATGTATTTTTGTTGTGTGTAGCACAGTCACGGCAGAAAATATATAGTTTTTATAACAATAGAAGGCCTTTTGTTTTATGCTTTTACTTTTTTTTTTTATAAAAAATAAATATATATTATATAATTTATAATATTATAATGAATTATAGTGGTGTACATAGATAAAGACGTCGATTATTAGGGTAGGTACATATTTTACCCATCTTTTCAATTAAAATATTTGTATTCTGCACGACCATTCAGCGAGTAATAAATAATAAATAGGTACTTATTATATTTACCTAGTCGTTTAAGAAAAATACGCATGTGTGATGCATCATTTCTGTTTTTTTCTTAGAAATTAATTTTTTTCTGGTCGTATAGTCATACAAAGATGAAAGAATTCGCGCTCGCAGTTTACGGAAAAAGCCTATGCATAACCCTTTTAAAATACATGTTTGCAACAGCCTTAAATCTTAATATAATATTTTTATTTACTCTACGCCATGCTTTCCAATCTTTAATGGGACCTGGAATAGCATTAAGCATACTCGTTAAGTCTTGCCATTGCTTCATGGGAATGACTTGAGTGAAGTCTGCTGTATACTTCCCTTTATAGAAATTTGGTTGACTTTTTAAAAAGTCTACCATTAATGCCTTTTGATCATTAGTGATCCATTTGGATTTTTGTTTCTTCATTTCAGAAGACATTTTACAAAAATATAGAAAACGAATATAAATTAAAATTTAAATTTTCTGTGACAAAACCAAGGAGTTTATATATATTTTATATATACTCTTTGGAAAACAACAACATTTTGCTATGTTGTCGTTTTGTATCGTTCTCATATGGATTATTTCACGAACACGGGTCCGTGTACGGAAATAATGGTATATTCCTAGTATAGTATACGGGACACCTTTTTTTTTTAAAAAAAAATTTTTTTTGGTACCTATGTAGTTTTCAATAAAGAAAAATATGGTGAAGTCAGAATTTCTCGGTTATACTTAATTTAGAAGTTATGACACTTTCAATTTCTACGTATTCGCAGTATTATGTTAAATGACTTATTTCAGGCTTCGCGGTGGTTCGGTATCGTAGTCGAGTGGGATTACACGGCATTCGCAAGCAACCGATCGTGTGTTCAATATCGTGTTCCTCGATTACTTTTTTTTGCCTTTTTTACACATTTTTTTTTAACCAATTAATTGTAAACAAGGTATTTTAGCATAAAGGTAACAAGTTTTACATCATATTATTCGTTTTATTTTAAAATGATTATTGAAATAACGTATATCCCGGTGCGTCATCGTCATCACTATCGTATTCTGTAATACTACCACAGATTAAATGAAACCAGATTGTGCGCTCGGGCTTAGAATAATAGAATCGTGAATAAGTTGCTGTGATTGGGTGCCCGCTAAGTGGCGTATCCAGTTACAATAAAATACATTTATTGTACGCTTCATTTACAATATGTTTGCTACACTGACCGATTTAATCTATAAACCTTGAACGTTATTTACTGTTCATAAATGATAATAAATAATATTAGGAATTAAATCATTAGAAAATCATTAAAGACTCTTAGATTCTGACATGTGGTAACACTAATTTGGGGGCTAGATAGTAACTATCGAATTCGATTTTTTTTCGATAAGCATGGAGTGCACAATCTGGTTTCATTTAATCTGTGATACTACTACCACTGTTGTGGATATCATCGTTATCGGTGTTATCAGTAGGGCTCGGAAGTTATAGGAGCTAAAAAAGGCAAAATATGCATGCAAATATGCACAAAAAAATTTTAAAATATGCAAACAAAAATGTTAAATATGCAAAAAAAAAGTAATATAAAAATAAAGAAAAATTTTTTTTTAGATATGTACCTACATATAATATTTTTTTTACATTTTCGTTTGAAAATGGTCGATGTTGATTTGATATATTTTATTGAACTGAAAAAATTATAACAGTAAATTGTATTAATAAAATTATATTTTCGATATTTGTGAAGTTATGTAAATTAATTAATGTTTTATTTTACCTGATAAGTCGTTGCATTGAACCACCAATATTTTCCTTAAATTTTCGTTTGAAAATGATCGCCGATTGTTTGAAAGAAGATTTTTGTATCTTGAAAAGCTTGTTTTAACATCGGTTGATGTCATCGGGGCATATTTGTAGTACTTGAGGTCGTTCCCTGTCAACTCTTCTGGTAGTCCGTCCATTCAATCACTATCTCCCGTCAGTATCTCGGAAATCTTCATCATATTTTCAAGACCGTGGTTTTTTTGTAATATATTTATTAATTTTTGACTAATGGCCACTCCTATTTCACTAGTTACTTTTTCTATTTTTTTTTTAGTTTCTAAAATGTCTTTAATTGTTTCAGATAACTTGACTCCTTGGGTTTCCAGCTTTATAATTTTTGCTGGTAAAAATCCGTAGTTTGAATCTATAAAATTCAAATTTGGCTCCATTGATCTAAGGTTAACCAGTGTCTGCGATTTTTTTATTGGTATGGCATCATTGGGATTAAACTGTTGTAATATATCACGAATTTCAGTAAAAAATGTATTATAATACGACGTAGCTTCAATCCAAGTTCCCCAACGAGTTAAAATTGGCTCTGGAGGAAGAGGTATTCCAGGATTTACTGTTTTAAATAAAAGAGTCCGTGAAGGGGCTTTTAAAAATACCTGCTTTACACTTGACACTAGTTTATCTACTTTAGGGTAATGCACACGAACTTGTTCCGCAACTCTGTGCAATCCACGTGCTAAACACGTTCCGTGTATTATTTTAGGATAGAGAACTTTTATAGTGTTGCCTGCCTTTTTCATGTACGGTGCTGCATCGGATAAAAATAATAATACGTCGTCGTGACGTATACCTTCAGGCCATAACAAAAACATGGCACTATCAAAAAGTTTTGTTATAGTGGAAAAATTGGCTTTTTCGAGTACTTCAGAAGTCAAAAGAAATATTTTACCAGGACCATCCGACAATAAAGTTCCTACAATCACGTTTGCCATATACCTACCTTCAACATCAGTTGTTTCATCAACAGACACCCATATTTTTTTCCCCGTTATATGTTTCCTTATTTCAAACATACATTCATTGTAGCAATCATCAATGTATGTTTTTCTCAAAGTACTTTTACTAGGTACAGCGTGAAGTGTGTACTTTTCAAGAAACTTTCGAATTTCGGTATTCGAAATTTTATTTATAGGAATATTTGCACACATCAATGCCTTGCCCAAATCTTTGGAAAAAGCAGACTTTTTATTAGATGTCACAGTAAGAAATTGTTGTGTCGTTGTTGTTGTACTGTTGTGTTTTCGACGAGCTACGAACATTTCATGTTCATTTGTTTTCAAATGCTGCGTGACTGTAAATTTTTTTTCTGCATTCACCTTTACATCACACACTTTACAAAATAAAATCGTGCCATCAGATGAAAATACGTCTCTATACTCTTTTAAATATTTTTGTAAATTAGTAATTTTGGGCATTTTAATAAAATATAGGATTTTTACTTCCGTGAAAAAAATAAATCCTACACGTGTACGACTACGAACGAATACGCACTATAACTAACGATATAGCGTCTAGAACAAACTCATTCGTGTACAACCGATAGTGAAGATAAAATTTACGGCATTTACGTACTTTAAAAATAAGATAAGATTAAATACGCACCGTGCCGTTGTCGTTAAGTTAATAGCCGAGAGCAACGATGACACTAAATACCTACATTAGATAATTGAGTACAAAATACATAATTAACAAAATAAAAACATCAATTTTAAAAAAAATATTCAATATGCATAAAAATATATGAAAATTGACAAAATATGCACTTTTTTTTTCTAAAATTGACAAAATATGCATTTTTAATTTTCGTTTTTAAACTCGTTGTATAGAATGGATTTCTAGATTGGTCTGCTATAAATCGAAAGCATATAAACAAATATGCAATTCCTACAACTTCCGAGCCCTAGTTATCAATATTACTTTCGATGGACATGTGATTTTCACCATTGTATAATATCCCCGCGTATTTAAAAAACTCTGCAGTCGGATCTAATTTTAACAAACGACATTTTTTTGTAAACATATATTTCGCTAAATATCCGGCGTAGAATTTTTTTTACGGCAATAATTGGACATGGATGCTTTTGCATGTCTCCATGACCACTCGATCGTATTTGAGTGTACCCCTGTTTCCGGATATTTGAAATGTAGACTATTGTTCACCGTCAAATGTATATATCCTTCGTCTTTTAGAGTGTTATACGCCTAAAATTATCTGAGTAAGTATATTTATTAGTTTAATTATTCACAAAAATGTACCTTTCAACAGTCCGAAATTATGGTCGATCCAGGTTTGACCCACTCTTTAATTATAGCCAAAAGAGTTTTGGCGCATCTATTTTCAACTGGGACCATAAAACAATTACCAGTTTCGCGCTCATATCCACAATACACCCACTGGCCTTCAACCCTGTAGGCCCGGTGATATTTCCTTTTGCCGAATTTGGACTCATTGATCTCAATAGTATGGTTAAAATCGCCCAATTTCACCTAATGAATTATCATCACATCATAAATGACTTCACGGCAAAAAGAAGACCAGTCCGTGATAGTCTGTTTGGCCCGGCGCAATTGCAATTGTATAATTGGAAATGTGCAATTCATCACCCACAAATTCACAAATCCACATATTTCCAATATGGACAAATGGGAGTTTTGAAAAAATGTATCATGCCTCAATGATTGACTAAACATTTTCATATTTATATTATAGTTAATGATAATTATGTGTAAATCATTTTTATTTTAGTATTTACCTATAATTGCAATTTTTTCCTTTGGTTTTGTGACATTTTATTTTTTCTCTACAGACCCATTTAAAATTGTCAATTTTTGTTTCATGTGTAGCTACTTTCATTTTATGCCCACGAATACATTTTGGTTCAGTAGGTTTTTTCGAATTTTTCGATTAAACATAAACCGCCGTTTATGCTTGACCATTCTTTCAAATCAAATAAATTTATAAAATTGGTCGCCATTATTATGTGTTGTCGTATACGTTACAGAAAACACTATGCTTGGATTTTACCAGTTTACACATTACTATTTCTTATTTTCAGCGATAAAATATAGAGTAAAAGTAGTTTTTAACAATCATCGATTATATGTGATTTATTGCTATTGATTATTATCGTTATGCATAAGATTCGTATAATTAAACCTGAAAACTATTTATTTGTCCTTGTTACCTACCCAACGTGGTGTTTCACAGCAAATCGAGGGATATTTTCGATTGAAGCGTAGCGAGGGTACGCCGGTTAGGTTGTAGGTCTACCCGAAGGGTAGTTACAGTTAGGCCTCTTAGGTTGATATTATCCCCGGGGGGTTTGGGGGCCGAGCCTCAAGGTGAGAGGCCCGTAGGACCTCGAATGTGGCGACCGGAGCCGGCAGGCGTAGGGAGCCGTCATTCTCGTGTAGCCCGTTAGGTTATAGGTCACAAGTATATTAAATGAAAAAATTTAAAAAATAATTATTTTTGAAAAGTTATTAATTTACGGTATTCGTTTCTGGTAGTCATCCAAATACCGGTACTGGAAAATATTTTATGAGAAAAAAAAAAGTCTCGAAACCCGGTATCGAACCCGTTACTGTTTGCTTGCAAAGGTCGTGTTATTCCATTAGACTACGATACCGTAGTATACCGTATACGATGTACGGATCCTGTGGGTACGATTTTCAGAATAGCCCCCATGGTTCGCAGTTTTAATTCCGTCATCCGAATGCGTGAGTTTTTATTGTGTTTTTAATAGGTATTGTATCATATTAATATAAGTAATTTTTTAAATAATGGAACAAAAAAAATAAAATAAAATAAAAACCCTTAAAAAACTCGATTAAATGATAAAACCGTAAACCCATATAACCCGAAACACCCAAAACCGAAATTAAATTCCGGTTTTAACTTATAACCCTTATACAAAAAATATTAAATTTTCGAGTGACATATGAATTTCGTATGTATATTTTAAGCAGTTTTTCATAATTGGAAACATTGTGTGTACCAGGTTACATGATAAGACTTGATGACAACTGATCTATCTATAGTCTGTGCGACATTGCGGTTTTGATTATTCGGTATGTCCACAGTGAATATTGTTTTTAGTTTTGTGTATGATTTGTTCAAGTTAAATAAAAACACTGGTAAATATGTGTGCCAAGTTTAATCTTGTAGCAGTGAAATATATCCTCATACAAAGAACTTTGAACGACACTTAGAAAGCAAACATTTTTAAGTTTACCATAAACAATTTTCAAAAGGAAAAGCCCCAAAAAAGATCAATTCAACCAAATTGCCATGACCACATTATGGATATTTAAAAGAAGGTATATTATAAATTGATAACATAAATATACAAATTACAATGAAAATAATTGTTGTGAATAATTAATGCATATTATCTGAGATAATATTATCTATTTAATTCACAAAATATTTTAGTTTGTTTCAATATTAAACAAAATAATAAATATAGAATATAGTGTGAAGTCTATGTGTGTAGAATTTAAAATAATATTTAATAAATAATAAACATATTTGCACTACAGAAATAATATTTTTGTTTAAAAATGTTATGATTTAAATATTACACAATTACAAAAAAGTAAAAACTTTGTGTATTTGGTTTATTAGATATAATAAATTAATTACTTTATTATTATTAGTTATTGATTATAAATTAATTTTTATATTATAATAAATCAAATATACAAAGTTTTTACTTTTGTGTAATTGTGAGATATTTAAATTATAATAATTCTAAACTAATTTTTATATTATAATAATTAGTTTTGTGTCTTTTTTAGAAAAGTACAACTGTACAGAAAAATTTAATGCAATTAAAATGTACATTGATGATAGTTGAAACAATAAAAAAGACAATTAATATAAAAATGTATCTTAATGATTTATTGGAAGCGTGTACAGATATGGTTAAACTTTACAGTAGGCCGTTTGAAATTTTTGAAGATATTGGTTTCCGTAAAATTATTGATCCTATATTAAAAGGAATGGGAAATAATGTTACAATAAATAAAAGATATATAAGATGTAAAGTTAATGAAAGAGCAGTTCAAATAATTGATAAAATAAAAAAAATGGTCAAAAACCGTTTGATATGTTTAAAAATGGACTGTGTATCCAGAAAAAATGTCTATATTGAGAATAAACATACAACTTTCATCAATGAATTCAACTAAATGTGAATTAAAATAATTGGCAATAGTTGAATTAACGGAAAAACATTCAGCAGCTTATCTCAAAGAGAAAGTAACTAGAATCCTAGATTATTTTTTGACAATATTAAATTAAACTATAAGTTCAACTAAGGTGCGTTACCCTGGCACCACCATATTGGAATTTTTAGAATTTTTTCTATTCCATTAATTGTACTATAATTTGTACCAATTTGCACCACCAATCCCCGAATTTGTACCCAAAAATTTCATCGAGAAAAATCGATTTTACTTTGGCATGCCAGGGTAACGTTACCCTGACACGCCACTTTTTACCCGGTGGACCGATTTCGATTTTTTTATCCCATTAATTGTTAATTAATAATTAAATTATTTTTTTCAGATTAGTAGTTATACGCTCGGTTCAGTAAGTACATTTTGTTAATAATGAAAAAAATATGACATTACAGAAAAAGCGAAAAACTCTTTCAAATGTACCCACTTAAATAATAGACAAAAATAAATAATACATTTTTGAATTACAACAAATGGTTTTCTAATTAGTAAATTAAAACCGAAATTAAATGACATTCAAATTGTTGTTCTCCGTCGATTTTATATTAGGTATTATTCAACTTTAAAATCACTTTATAAATCCAAATTCATCAATTTTGCATGAATATATTTTTTGTACACATTAGAATTATTTTATTCTAATAAATAACCTTATAAACTAGGTAGTACTAGCCTTTAAAAAAAAAAAAAATTGTTCAGAATTAAGAGTTTTAAGAGAATGCAATGAAATTTTTGGGAAATTATAACATTAATTTACAAATAAAAAAAAAAAAAAAATCTTAACAGGCAGTCTTTGTATATTTGTACACTAAAAATTATTGTAGGTATTAATATATCCTCAGGCTTTATTATTATTATTATTAATTGTTTCCAATAAATAACGCTCAGCAATATCGTTCATTCTTTTAAACTGCTGGCCCATCTCTGTAAAAGCTTCAGCTATAATGTTTAATACTTTATTATTATCTTTAATAGCTAATGCAATATCCTGTAAGTGAACATTTTATTTTATCGAAGACTAGAGTAGTTGGTACAATGAAAATGTAAATAATACCTTCAATCCATCATTGGTTTCTAAGACTAAGTCTCTGTATTTTTCTAATTTGGTCTCCTTGTTCTTTTTTAAATTTTTTAATCCTAAAAATAGTCATATATTAATTAATAAACTTAATACTAATAATTCAACGCTCAAATCTATGACTTACCTGATGTTACAGTTGTTAGACGAGGTACCTTATATGATGATGTTGATGGAAGCATATCATCCTTTAGATGCCTTTTTTCACCATTAATGACATTAAGATCCTAAGATTTGAAATATTACTTATTTACTTACTAACTTGGGTAAATTAAAATACCTCTTCTGCATTAACAATAGTTTCACTTAAATCCTCTACTTCAGCTACCGTATATATTAATTCATTGTGATCCTGCAAAACATTTTTGGCATTTAATTCATATTGAACTAAAAATTGTTTATAATTAATTAATAATATATTTTTTACCTCAAGTCCAATATATTCAAATTAGCAGTCATCAATATTTGTATTGAATGTAGCCTGACCAAATCCAGCTTCACCTACACCGATACCTTCTGACGTTTCTTTTCCAATAATAGAAATTATTAATTTCTCCCTTTCATTTAATTCTGGAGGCATTCTAGTTGTTTTATTTCCAGTCTGACCAAGGTACTTTTTTAAATCAGAATTTTTTTTTCTAGCACAAGCTTTGTCATTTCTCAACATCTATATATAAAATAAAATATAATGTATAATATACCTATGCTTTGTTTCAACAAATAGTGAACACTTGTTAAGTCAAAAATGTGTATGTCCAATAATATAATTTAATACATTTGTGAATAAACAGTCTTGGACAGTAAAGTAATTGAAATTACTCGTTACTGTAACGAAATTACGTAATTTAATTACATTTATTTATCAGTAATTTGAATATATGTAATGCGTTACTTTGGGAAAAAATGACATTAATATTTGAAGTGTATTGATATATATATATATATATCTATATCATTGGTTTTTCCATATATGAGAAAATAATATAATATTATGGTATTATTATAATACAATGGTTTGACAGGTGATACTTTACAATATTTCAAATTTTAAGTGAAGTTTAACTAGTTTCAATAATTAAAGGTAAATAACAAGATCAAAAATATTAAATCTATGTTTTTTTTTATAATTATTAATTAGGTACATAGATATATAATATACACATATATGTATAATATATTATATTACATGCAATATCTTGATATCAGATCTTGCTGAACAAAAAACAACAGAAAATAAAAGAGTAATTTTAATAGTAACGCATTATTTTTTAATTTAAAAAGTAAAGTAATATCATCACATTAATATTGGGGATAACGATAATGTAATGTTACTACATTTTAGTAATGTAACGAGTAATTGTAGTTTTATTACTTTTAACATGCCCAAGACTGTGAATAAAATAGATATGTTTGCCTACTTTTTTCCACAGGTCTGCAGTTTTGTAGTTACCAAGTTCATTCAATTCTTTGGTAAGGTCTTCCCACTGAGCATCTTGATTTCTTTTACCATCCGGACCCTGAAATCTGCCAGATGCAAATTCCCTGTGATCAGACATAAATTTGATCAAATGATCAATTTGACCATCGGCCCTTTTGCCTGTCCTTTTTTTGCCTTCACTAGGTTAATAATAAATATTATAAATAATATAAAACATAGAAGATTACAAAAAAAGAAGAATAAAAATGTGTATATATACAAATTATTTTAACCTGTTCATATTTGTATAAAGTTGTAATGTTGATGTTGAATTGTTGACAAAACTACTAGACCAAGTATCCTTATTCTATGAGTAGAATATTGAAGTTTAAACGGTCTGTTTTGTATTATAATAATAATATTGATAACAAGATAACATAATTTTATTAATGATAACAATTTATTATATTTTTTAAAGTTGTGAGCACTGTACATTTTACAATAATTTAAAAAACTGTCGTATGCATATTTCAGCCGACTTAAAACAAAGTTTAAGTCGTTGAATAACTCAGACGACTTAATACTTATTTTACAGAATCACTTTTTGAAAGTCGCGCCATAAAATGAACGACTATATTTCTAGTCAACTGTATAACAGTCGACTTTATGATAATGATACAGAATCGCCCTGCAGAGCCATTTCCGGCTACTGATCCAAACTGCTGCTGCTAACCACTTAGGAGGCTCCACCACGGAAAGTGAGTAAGCTATCCCTTCCCTTCCCTCTTCGACTGCTTAAGTGAGTATGCCGTTCTCTCTTCCTGCCTTGAATACTCAAGTGAGTAAATCATCCTTTCTCTCTTCGGTTGCTTAAGTGAGTACGTCGTTCCCCTCCTGGACTGACTTCAGTGAGTCAGCATCTCTCATACACCCACCAACTTCATCCGTGTCACCAAAGTTTCTGCAACCAGCGTCAGAATCGCAATCACAGTTAGGAGATATTGATACGCAATCGAATACCGTCCCGGATGAACCAAGAGTAGGGATACCACTAAATTCCACTCCCCAACACAATCAACCCGGTCGGTCCAGATCTAGATCACCGAAACTACATTACGGAATAACACTAAATTTTTATATATTGTATAACCTATTAAATCATGTAAATAAACTTTCATTCAATCTATTATAAACCGACTATATTAATCAAAAGAACGACACGATTACTATCACAAGATCGTACCGTTTCAACATATATATTTATAACACATGATATTACGGAAGATAAGGTTAGGTACGTGAGAAATGCTGTTCTTACTACCGGTAAATCTCCTACTGATGGCCCCGGAAAACATTCTAGTACACCATACAAACTTTCTGATGAATCTAAGGAAAAAGGTTTTACGAGTACTTTCTTAAAATCTCTCAAGGGCAGAAAATCATACTATTCTTCAAAAGATACCCAAAAAAACTTTACTTGTCTGATGAGCTAAATATTTCAAAACTACATAGTATGTACGTAGCTGAAAATCCAGACAATAAGGTATCCTATGAAACATTTTGTCGTATTTTTGAAAATAATTTTAATATTTCGTTCGGCTACCCATGCAAAGACACCTGCAGTACATGTGATTCTTTTATGCTGACATTTTATCGTTTGAGGAACAAATGAAAATTGTGACTGAAAAAGAACTCTCATATAATTAAAAAATGATCTTCTTGCAAAAAAGACTGAGAATGATGTCCACCTGAAGAGAAGTGAACTTTTTTATGCGTTAAAAACATGTACCGCAAACGTATATCGTAATATATAACGTAATCATCCATGATGGAAACTATAGCCATGGATTTTCAGAAAAACTTACTGTGTCCCAACATTACGATCAACGACGTATATTATAGACACCAACTCAATTTTAAAAGTTTCAATATTCATGTACTGTTAACTCAACAAGCAGTTTTCTACACTTACAATGAGTCAGTAGTTAAAAAGAGTAGGTACTGATGACGTTTGTTCTTTGTTTTGTCATTTCGTGCGAGAACTTATTGTATTTTGTGATTCATGTGCAGAGTAAAATAAAAACTATACGTTCATCAAGTTTTCGCATTATCTAGTTACAACAGATAAATATATTGACACTGTTAAAGTGGTATTCCCTATAAGGGGCCACTCATACTTGAAGTGCGATCGTAACATTAGTACTGTTAATTAAAAGTCATATACGGAAGTTCCTGAAGACTGGAAAGAAGTTTTGAGAAATACTCGTGTGAAACCCACACCATTTACAGTGATTGATTGTGAGATGGACGTGACTTTCAAAACTGGATAAATTACCTCTCGTCACATTACCCTAACAAATTTTCATTTGAAATGAAACCGATTCGCATGTTGCAAATTTTAGCCAAAAAAACGAAAATAAGTTGTTCTATAAATCGTCATACCATGGGACATATGGACTTCTGTCATAAAAAACTCCCGAGTAAGAAATCCAAAAAAAAAATACTACTTACATTTTCTTTTAATGCACTACAGAATTCATTTGATGTGAAACTTTCACTGAAAGCTGCCAAGTAGCGTGACCTCTTCTACCTTTATCAATTTTTGAAAAAACCTCAAGCTAAGAATTTTTACAAAAATTTAACTTTAAACGAAAAGTTAAATCAGGAGAGCGATGAAGAATTTGTGGATGACCTCCCCACGGATTGACAATAATACCAGATTTCCAACATTTATTATATTCTTTATCATGTACCGTTCTGTTTTATTACATTTTGAATTACATTCAGCTGTTTTCAAACAATAATTTTGTCAGTATATGCCAATAGATGGGTTTTTTCTATTGAATTTACAATAATCTACATTTATGTTTTTGGACTAAAGGTGTTATTTCCCTGGACTCCGATACTTTTTTACTTTACATTTAGGATAATTTACATTATACTTTTTATTAACTAATATTGACAGAATAAATATATTAAAGAAACAGTCGAATGTTTTTGTACTTTTTTTTTTATTCATGTTTCAATATCCCATGCCATTGGCAAACTTTAAAAAAGCATTTTTCTTGAAATCATCTTTTTGTGACTAAAGGCGTTTTTTCCTTGTATCCATCAATTCCTTCAAATATATTGATCTAGTTTTTTTATACAAATATTCTATACTAATGTGCACAGTCACCATGGTTCTATAATAAAAAATAATCAATACATTATGAAATATGTAACAACAATAATATTGTGAAACAATATTTCAAATGTAAAAATCATTTCTGGTGATTCGTGCAATTGAACGAAAATTTTTTTTTGCGTTTCTGATATACTAACTTATATACTATATTATATTGAAAATGGACGATTTTGATTTCGAAATACCTGAAGAATATGATATTATCTTTGAAGAAGATAATCTTGAACATGACGAGGGTGGGCCGTCAGTGGATACTGATATCGAATATCCAAAAGAAGATAATATAATACCCGAATACGACGATGAGCATAGTTTCGTGTATGATGAATTCCCCATGACACCAGATGCTTTATGGCCTGAATACGCTATAGAGGAGATTGGAGATGAATTGAAATATGAATACGAGAGCGAATCTGAGCGTCAAATAACTACGTCGGACAAAATCTTATATCTTGAAGGACTAAGGGATGAACAAATAAAGTTGTCAACCAGAAAAACGAATGCGATGAATTTGTTAGCCGAATTGTACGAGAAAGGTACGGTGAGTGATTCACGTAATATAAAAGGACGGTAATAAGTATAATTAATTTTTTTTTTAATAGGGAAATCCAGATTCTCCTATAATAGAAGGAACACCGGAAGAAATCGATCAAATCTATGAAAAATTATTAATGGAATTCCAAAAAAAGAAAAAAAAGGCGCTCGAACGGAATAACATACTTCATGAGAAAATAAAGACAAAAAATGCATTATTGGACTCTAAACGAAAAAAATATGACGATATTATGCTCGAGCAAACAACGTTGGAATTAAACATCTGCGTGGGCATGGTTAGCAGGTCTACAACAAAAAAAATCACTCGAGAGGTATATTCTATACTTTTAAATATATTAGAAAAATTAAATAGTTTTTGTATTTTTTTAAATAAAATAAATTATATATATATATATTTATTACATGTAATGAATCGTGAAAAATTAACGCTAATAATGTTTAAATTCAAATGAAAGTTTGTATTATCCCAACTACTCCCAAGTCTACAATACGTATTATTATTCGTATTATTGCCAAGTAGCAGATCTGGGAGTCGATTTATTTTTATTTTTTTTTTGGGGGGGGTTATTAGTTTTAAAAATTTATTATAATAAACAAAAAATATGGGTTTTTTGGAGGAAACCTATGGTATAAATATATTATTTAATATAAATAATATAAAAACCTCATGACTTTTTTGAGAGAAATTCTTTCTCCCCTACTACTGCGTGCGTTGGTCGTTCATTGTTCGATGGCGTTAATGTGAAAACGGGACAAACAATTATTTTAATAAAATAATTAAACTCTTAGAAAAATTATATAATTAAATAATTTATTTCACTATGATAAGATTTATAACTTAATATAAAATATGCATATTATTTTAATATAGAAACTAACACTTTTATAATAAACTAGCTGACTGGAATACTCAGTGTTATCCGGCAATATTTGGTAAGTAACAATATAAGAGTATATAATATTACCTGTATACCTATTATATTATAAGTTGGATTAGATTTAAAGACCTGTGAGTGCTCTCAAGGGCGTCCATCTAAGAAAACTCAGGGGGGGGGGCGAAATTAACGTCATAAACCAAAAACCATATATAAGATATTTTATTTTATAAATTTACATTATATTATTTTTACAATATT
>JAIPRL010010501.1:0-15344 GCA_025469235.1 Pemphigus obesinymphae
TCAGCCATTGTATACCTAAACTTCCTAATACTTTCCATACTTCTACTGGTACTCCATCCGGTCCCACCGCTTTCTTATTTTTCATTTTTCTCACAGCACTCCACACTTCCTCTTCTCTTATTAAATCCACCATACCCAAATTCCACTCTACCCGATCAATTGAATCTCTCGGAAATTCCTCATTTAATAATTCCTCAAAATAGTCTTTCCATCTTTTTATCACTTCCTTTTCCTCTGTTAACGCCCTTCTATCCTCATCTTTTATACACCAAACATTTCTAAAGTCCCTGGATTGTTTTATCTTTCCTTAGTCAGCCTGTACACTTCTTTAGTTCCTAACCTCATACAACTCATCATATTTCTCTAAATTAGCCTTACTCACTGCACTTTTTGCGGCTTTAGATAAACTTTTATACTCTACAAAATCCTCCCTCTCTCTGTTTTTCTGCCATTTCTTAAATTGTATTTTTTCTTTGATATTATCTCCTGTACTTCTTCTGTCCACCACCATGTTTGCTTATCCTGTGGCATATTACCTCTACTCATGCCACGATTTCCTTAGCAACCTTCTTAACACCCTCTGCTACCTTTTCCCATATTTCATTTATAATCCCTTTCATGTTCCACATCCCTGTCCCAATTAGCTTTCTTATAAATACTTTTTCATTTTCACCCTTTAGTTTCCACCACCTAATCATAGGTTCCTTAACTATATTTTTCTTTTTGTACACCCTCTTTTTTATACACCAAATATCCATAACCATTAACCTATGTTGTGCTGTCACACTTTCCCCCGGGATTACCTTACAGTCCTTACACTGTTTAAAACCCCCTCTCTTCCACATAAAATAATCAATTTGTGATTTGTTCCCTCCACTCTTATAAGTTATATAATGCTCTTCTCTCTTCCTAAAATAAGTGTTCACAATTGCTAATTCATACGCTGATGCAAAGTCCCCACCAATTACAATATTCTCATTTCCTTGTACTCCTTGCATTACTTCATCCATCTCTTACCAGAACTCCTCTTTCTGACTTTCCTCACATCCCATTTGTGGAGCATACGCACTTACTATATTTAATACCTTATCCTCTTATATTACTCTCACTAAAATAACCCTATCACTTTTTCTTATCACCTCTACCACTTTTCCTTTCATTTCTTCATCTAATATCACTCCTACACCATTTCCTTGTACTAGTCCTTCCTGAATATATGATTTTATACCCCTCACCAATTTCTCTTGCTTTCTCCCCTTTCCACTTTGTTTCTTGCACACAACAAAAATATTCACATTCCTCCTCTTCAAAACTTCTGCTAACTACCTACTCCTACCTGTCAATGTTCCTACATTCCACGTACCTACTCTCACTTTGAACCTATCCTGCGTACTCAACATTTTGAATTTGCGTTACAATTCTAAATATGTAGGCTATTAAAATAAGGGTAGGTATAGGGGTTGCCAACGTCTTTCTTTTTGACGTTATGTAAAACAAAAACTATTATTTAACATTGATAACATATAATGTTCTTAATCTTTAATCTTATATATATATATATCTTAATTTTTTGTATACTGATATCTAATTTAATATTTTTGAACCACTGATCTAGTCAAATGTATGACAACACCCAGAACTAATATGAACTGGCTATTTTGTGAACGAAACAAACATTGTTATAATAATTATAAATGCAAATTTTAATTAACATAATGTATAATTATGTAATTTTAACATTTTAAGTATATACCTACTTTTGATGTTTTTATATGAAATATACACAATAATAATAAATAATGTTAAATAATAAAAAAATATATATACTTTGCCTAAATTTATTTAGGCATTTTATAAAATAAATTATATATAATGCCTAGGTAGATATTTTATGTTAAAACTGTATTTTTTTTTTTAATTTTCCTAAAAAAACCGACATTTTATATTATAACTGAATTACACATATTGCTGGTAACATATTATATACACATTTTTAAGTAGGAGTCAAGCAAGAGTTTTGGAATAAAGATTTTTTTGTTAGCAAATTTGTTCTAGTAAATAGAAAAGTACCATTATAACTAAAAATATTTATAAATTTAAAAATAATAAATCAAGTCTTTATGGTTACCGAATATATTTATTTTTATTTTTTAATAATATACCAAACTTTGCTCAGAATCATTTTTCGAATGCAATGATTTACCTTTGCTTCCAAATTTAAAATAATAATACTCTATCCAATCCAAGAATGATAGCCATACTTCAACCATCTATTTATATCTATTTAATATTTAATATTAATATTAGTGTTATTTTTTTCCAACGGAATTGTATCATACTATAGTATTAGGCAGTAAAATTAGAACTATGACTGTCACGCCTCAAGAATTTTTACGGTAGGATTAACCATTCTATTTTCATGAAAACTGTAATTTAAACAGAAAACTATACCAAGAGAAAACATATCAGAAAAAACGATAATATAGCAATGTATAGGTACTCAAAATGCTTGGTTTAGTAGAACAGATGTGCATACCATTATACATATAAAACTGTTTTTGAAAATACTTTTCAATTGTATAAAATAGTTTTATACACCTTCATAGTTCCAATTTCTAAGTACAGAATACAGAAACTTTATTTTACTTTTATTACCTATAACTTTTATTTAAAAGCAATCATTGTAGTTAAATACACTTATTAGTATCTACAACAGGACTGTCTATGAACTGTAATTTTGGAAAATTATAAATATTTGTACTTATACATTATATTATATACTTATGATTTGCATAAAACATATATACCCTGTCTAGCGAAAGAACGCGCTGTGGGTCGACCAAAATCGGTTAGGTTTCTGTTAATATGAAAAAACATTGGCGTAAAATAATTATAATCCCGTATAATAGTATCACACACCGAGCGTTACCGTCTTCTCTATTGGCTGCTTTTGGGGCAATCTCTAGAGAAGTGGAAATGATATCTTGGCGGTTGCTCAGTTGTCAGTCTGCATGCACAGAACCGGCAAGTGCTCTTGCTGAATAGAGTATATAATATATAATATATTATATTACATATTTAAAAAAATGTTTATATAACTAATATGCACGCTGTTTAATTTAAATTAATGGCCTTGAAAGTATTTTCATTTGAGTAAATTACAGATCATTTTTTGTAATTGTTTTCTGTTTCATTCGTTTCATTTTTAATTTGTTACTGATTATTAATGAAGTCAGTTTAATAAGAATATAGGTTTAAAATTTATTGTGTATAATGAAAATTATATTAATTAATTAATTATTCTTCATTATTTATTTACCTTGTTGAAATGTATTTGTTAAGAGAACGTGATATCCCCGGGTTATTGTGCACAAACAAGTCTACGTAGAAATAACAATAATTCGTATCACAGTAGTTTTAGTTTTCAAGAATAAAAACACCAATTATATTATCGAAAGTTAACAACATTTTGGAGGGAATATCATACCCTTTTCATATGCCTATAAAAAAAGTTATAGCCATTTAAAAAACTAAAAATAAATCATTTTTGAATATTAGATTGCATGCTAAATATTTAGTTTAATGAAAAACGATATGATGTTCCCTACAAAATGTTGTAAACTTTCAATTTCATACTAGGTATTTTTGCTTTTAAATCACTAGGAAACGAGTAATTGTAATTTTATGTAGGCATGTTTTTTTTAACAAATATCGCAATTACACAACAATAAAAATGGTATTTACAAAAGACTATTTTTTAATTAATTAAAAATGTATTTAAATATAAAAAATTGTTGGATTTTCATTTTTCTTATAATTTCATAAAAACTGCCTGTACAAAATCCCATAAAAATTGGGACTATTACGTCCTCTTAATATGTTTATATTTTTCTAATCAAGTTGACTTTAAATTTCTTATATATCATGTTGTAATTTATTTATTATAATAAAATATTATTTTCATTATTTGTTATATTATCACAAAACACGTAATTGTTATTTAGTATATTAGTATCTATTGCATATTATTCGTTTCTTTGAATCATTCTCAGTTTAACTAAATCGACCATCACAAGCAAACAGCCATGAGCCAGAGTACAATTAAGTTTTCAAAATTATCCCTCAAGTTACTTCGAGTTTATTCTTTAGGATATTATATTTGAAATTTAAAGTATTTATAAAAATTAATTATGTGTAAAAATTTTAATTTTATCAAATACTTACATAAAATAAACCTTATGCCTAAATGTATCTTGTATTAAGGCTGTCAGAGTATAATATTTGGAATATTGACAATTCATTTTTAAATATAATGTCTATGCATTATCCATTAATGAACGTTAATATGTAAGAACTATAATTACTTTAAATTCTCAAAAAGGTCAAATGAACCATAAACCTACTAATTTATACTAGGAGAAGTTGCTAAAGAGAAATATTTTTTTCAGTAATCCAATTTAAATTTTATCAAAAGATTTGTAGATATTCATAAAGCTTTTTACTATGTTATATGGGGGGAAAATTTTAACGCTTTACAATTTAATAAATATATAATTGAAAAAAAATATTATTTGTTAAATTGAAAAAAAAATTATAACATAGAAAAGAAACTAATAAATTCCCACATATTCAAAACAGTAATCTGACATCAAGAAATATGTAAACTAAAAAAACAAAAAATACAGGGTGCTCCAACAACCTTAAATTTAAAAATAATAAGAAAATGTATTATTTACATATAAAAGTTTAAAAAGTTATGATATATTTAAAATAAAACATAAGTAATCATATGGTTATACAATTTACCTTACGTTTTCCTTTATAACGATAAATATTGGGATAAAATGCCATAGTAAAAAGTGCAGGCAACATGTCTAATTGTGGCTCATCAAAGATTCCAGTCTTCCCAAAATCAAAATATTGTGTTTCAAAACAACATTTAGGAAAACCAAACTTTATAAACTTTTTCATTATTTGATTCTAAACAAAAAAAAATATTATTTTCATCTATATATATACGTAATTACTGTAACACTAACTAACTTTAATATTGCAAGTAGTTTTTAAAGTAGAACTGGATAAATTATATTCTTTAAAATAATCCTTATAAACTGTTTTACAACAATGGTTTGAAGAATCACATTGCATAAATGCATTTAAATAAGCCAACTGATCTGAACAGCGGTTACCAGAAAAATTATACTTGGTTGTGTTTTGAACTAAACATATTTAAAATTATTTTAAAAAAACATAATTATTTTTAAATATTATATGTATAATAAAATAACTTACCATAAGATTCTTTGAATAAATTATAATCGGTTGATAGACCAGCAGCTATAGTGCTCAACGAATCACCAAGCTTAAAAATATTTCCCAAAATCATCATGCGTCCAAATTGAGGTTCTACTGGTAATTGTGCCAATATATTGCCAAGGGCAGTAAGATACCCATTTGCTTCAAGACATTTCAATTCTAAAATTATTCAGAGAAAATGTAAATTTCGATCATTGTAAATTAATTAATCAATCAATCAATAATAAGTAAAAAAAAACTGAAATGTCAATATTAGTCAAATATATTTAACCTTGCAACATAACTACAGCTTCATTCACAGCCACGTTAGATGGGGGATCAATGGCTTTCTTTAAAAATGTATAAATATCCCCTAAATGCAAAAATTTAATAATTAACCCAATTTTACTCAAAGAACAATACAGTAATTCTGATGAAATATAATCGTCCAATCTATTGAATCGTTCCTATAATATAAAATAAAAGAATACATAAATATATTTTTATAAAATCTCCATTAATTAAGAGGATGTCATATGTGTGCATTTGCCTTCTTTGTTCATCTAATGGACAATATAGCAAAAAGTACAGAACACATAACCAAAAATATAGTTTTAATTAAAATTAAAATTTAAACATATACACCCAATTTTTAAGAGAAGAAAATGTTCAAGTTTTAATATTTATCACTTTTTTAAAATATTGATTAATAAGGAAATTGGTAATTTTTTTGTTAAACAAAGAAAAATTTTACAATAACTATATATTTTGAGAGCAATTATACGTAAAAAAAATGTATTAATTATGTATAACATGTAGATAACCCAATTTTATTATAAACACCAGATTTTTGGTTTTACTTCCTATATTACGCATTAGATAGATAGCAAATCCTCTTAAGAGGACACTGCACAGCCAATTTTTAAAGGGTTTTTTTTATGGGAAATTTTTATGAAATTTTATGAAAAATGAAAATCAAACAAATTAAAAATATTTAAATATATTTTAAAAGTAATTTAAAAATAAACCAGTATCAGTAGGAACCATTTTTAATATTAAAAATAATATATAATAAATTTGTTAATCATGATACTTAATAAAAAAACATGATTACGCAATTCAAATGCTGCGTATCTTTAAAAAGAATTTAGAAACAAAATTGTACCATCATATATACTATATATAAAGTTAAACTTTGTTTTGTTGGAAGTCAATTTTTAAAAACTATATTCAGAAATTAAAAATATAGTCTAGAAAACTGGTGTATTTAGTAGATATTCCAATTGTAAAAATATAAAAAATATAACATTATTATTATTTTGAAAATCTAACTCCAATAAAATATTGAAAATGTTTTTATCTTCTAAAAGGTATATAATTTATGAATAAATGTTTATTGTAGACTTAGTAGCATTTGAGTTACAAAAATACTATTTCGCTACCAAAATTTGTTTGTGTAGTGTCCTCTTAAATATTAATGTTTTTTTAATACATATTTAAATTTACCTCTGTATTACCTTTGTATACAAATTAAAACAGATACCCGGTTGTACACGGCCAGCACGTCCTTTTCTTTGTTCCACATTTACTTTGGAAGCCCAAACAGTATTAAATTCAGTTTTATTATTAGAAAACTTGGCTAGTTTTGCTTTCCCATAATCAATCACAAATACAACATCCTTTATAGTTATTGATGTTTCAGCAATATTAGTAGATAAAATCACCTAAATCACATTATAGATTTAAAGTCAATACATTCAAACATTTCGTTATTGTATACTATCAATAACATTTATAAAAGAAAAACACTTAATTAATCATTTTTATTGGATCAAATAATTCAAAAATTGAATAAATTGTTTTATAAAATAATTAAAATGTAATTCAACTTCAATATTACATTATATATTAAGGCATATGACCGTAGTTGGTAAATATTAACAGTCCCCAATATGTGTCAATGTATACCAAAATGTACATGATCATACACTGGTGATTGTTAACATTAACAATTTATTGATGTGTGGTAAATTTTGACCACACTTAAAGCGTGGTATATATGATGAGATATTATTTTTTAGACAAATCATTGTCAAGAAATCAATGAAAATAGTAATAAGTGTTTAGCCCACATGCACTAGTTTGTTATTTTAAACTTACTTATTTTACTTTAAAATACATATTTTTAAGTAGTAAATAGTATTTATATACTAAGATAATCATAATAATATTATAATATACATAGGTATGTATAATATATATATATATTATATGTATGTTACATTTTTATAAATTTTTATTATTTAATGTTAAAAAAACATATATTAAAGAAAATACAATTTATGTTCCTAAGTACTTATAATTGTTTTATTTTAAAATAGCTCTTTTTTAACCATGTATAATGTGCAAATTTGAATTTTTTCTTGCTCAATTCAAAGTACTTGCATTTTTGTAAAATAATTAATTTTTATATTATTTTTTATCTGTATGAATTTTTTAGTTTTTAGTTTTCTTAAATGGCAACTCGTATAACTTTATTATTATGAAAAATATTAAATTTTTATAAAAAATTATTTATTTCATAAAAATGTAGTATTATTACTTATTAGTGCTTCAAATGTTACATGAAATAAATTTCAAATTTATTTATTATTTGCGGTTAAAAGTGAGGTGATCATGCTTAAAAATAATCACTCGTATATACATAATACATATACGTTATACATATAATGATATATGCAACGCTTATAACTATATTGGGACATAAGTCCCCCCCATGAATTTTTTTTCCACTTTAAGCCCTGATGGTAAACAACAATGACCTCACCACCACATCCATTGAGTCAGTGTCAGTGAATTATATGAAAATACGATAGGAAAAATTGGGAACCAGACAATAGTTAAGTTTAGGATAAAATGGCAAAGAAACAGTTGTGTTTGTAGAGAATAAATGAGATCCATGGAACAAGGACTTATATTTCTAACATTCCTCCAAACATTCCATTTGAAGTATTTTAAAGTTATAGGAAGAGTTAGTTGGAAGAGGGAAATAGGTGTTATTTGTAAGCGACCAAATCGTTAATTAAGTCAAGAGCGAAATATTTATATAGAGAAGATTCAATTAAAATTTTAAAGAATGAATGCCAGGAAATTCAGAAACTTATGAAATCTGGTCAGCAATGGAAGTAATCCAAACCATGCACTTTGATCACCAGTATAATTTTGAGCAACATAATTTATGAAGCTTCTGTTTGAGTAGATTGAAGTAGTTGATTGTAATGATAAAGGGGAATTCGGGTGACTGGAATAAATTGGAAGATATATTATATTTTTGTTTTTTGGGTGATTGAGAGTTATGAGGAAGAGAAAAAGAGGATGAGTGAAAAGGAAAAGAAGATTTAAGAATGGTGATTTCCCATACAGATGAAAAATTCTTAAGATTATTGTAAAAACATCAGAACAATTAGTATGAGGCACTAACTGTTAGAATGCAAGGTCAGAATGTTTAATCTGAATACTTCAGAAAAAAATTAATTTTCAATGGACATAATTATTTTTAATTTTTTTTTTTTGTGATCCATTACACACAGTAAAATTTGAAAACAATATGATCTAATTTAAAATAAATACATCTTAGTCCTGTCAATAAACCTTATAAGAGGGATCTGGATCTGGAGGAAAATGTCAAGATCCCAATTTTTTAAATTCAGAACCAATAGTGGTTAAAAAAAAAAAAAAACTGTTCCCTGAACTGTGGAGGTGGAAATGTAAATTTTTAAAATGATTTTCTGCTGGTGTACCAGAAGGTAGCAGTGGCAAATGTGAGTGCAGAAAAAAATCTATGAAATGCTCCCCCACCCCATTTGTCAAAACTGCGAAAGAAATTCTCAATAGCATCCCCATCTTAAAAAATAATGATGGCAATACCAATGAGGTGGAGCCCTTTACTACATCACTTGAAGAAATGGAAAACAAAGTGAAGGAGAATATAGAAGATGACAAGGAGAATAGGTACAGGTACCCCACCCCCTCAACTAACTCCAGAACCCTTCCACTCCAAGAGAACCCAAATTATAATATGATTTTTATATTATGATTTTCTGTGTATTTCATTACATGTACTGAATGTAATTTCATGTACCTACTTGTTTTAATGTATAACATTAATTAATTATAATGTTAATAATATGCCTTTAATTAAATTTAATCTCAATGAGTGGTTTTATTTTTATTATACAACTTTTACCCCTGGTATTACAGTGTAAATACACAATATATAACATTCCCATAATGACATACCCACTATAATATAATGAGAAAGTACAATACACAATTTTGTATCATATATCTTGAAATTTAAAAATAAAATGAATAGGAATATTCTTGTGCAAAATTTTGTGAGCATCAATTTTTTACATAGCCACTTTTTTTTTGGTTAGAGCCAACAGTTTTTAAAATAAAAGTGAAAAACCAAATATCAGGACATTCTTTGTGCCCCTGTACTATCATCTAGCTCAGGGGAATTTGGTATGTTTATCTCTTAACTTGTCCAAACATTGTCATGAAGTCAAAAACTAGGATCTTGGTATTGATAGGACTATCTAAGAAATTTTATGATTCTATAATCAAAATTGCCAGTGATCACACCATTGCTTACTACATTTTTGGAAATAAAAAAAAAATATAAATATAAAAATAAAAAATATAAAAAATATTGCATTGGAGAGATGGTGTGGATAACTTTGTAAACACTAAGCTACTGTATAAGTTTGGGAGATAGACATTTAGTTTCAACTAATTTGGAAGGCATCACTAGCATAATCGTGTTTAATATTGATTAGATGAAACTTAACAACCTTGTAAGATTGCAAAGGAGTATTCTAATCTATGCTAAGTTATCTTTAGATAAACATGTATAAAATTGTTTAATACCGAAACTTAAAACCAGAGTAGGTATTTTAATAGAAGCTGTAACCTTTTTCAAGTAACCAAGATGAAGCTAGACAATCATTGTCATTGATAAGAGTCAAAAGAAACTTTAACTCTTTGAGATTCAATGGAGTAATGTTTAAATCACTATTAGAGTATTTTGTAAATAATGTATCGAGTTTTATAAAGTGGAAATTACCAAGATTTTGATTGTGGTTAGTATTAAACTATATAGTTATCGGAAGCATTGAAATAATTATACTTTGAAGTGAGGTGATCAGAATTACAAGTAAGACTCGTCCTGTGAGGCTGGTGTTTAGTCACTGTTATTTTTAAAAAATTTCATAGTATTATTTATAACTGTAAATGAAAACTTATCACCCACTTTAGTTTCTGTTTTAAAAAATTAATGAATGTAAAGGTGGTGATAAGGAAGAAATTGTTTTGGTTTTCATGATATTAGAAGCACCACTATCAAGCTATAGATAAAGCAATGGTGGGGAGATAGAGAATTACACCTGTTGTCTCCGACATAGCTCGGTAATAACAGCAGACATAACACCTGGAACAAGCAATGTGAACGATAGTAACTATTTCAATAAAATTAAATTTATGATAAATGAAACAATAAGAAAACTGCGTATATCAGCTGGTAAATCACAACTTATAGAAGTTAATTACTATGTTAAATAAAAATAATAAACTAATTATTCCAAAAAAAATGTTAAAACCATTTAATTTTTATTCATATTTTTTTTCCATACGGAAGTCAAATAATAAAATGGAATCACAAGAGTATAACATGAATAGCACATAATATGCATTTTATATTACAAATTATTATAAAGAATAAAAATTGTAAATATCAAAATTAGTAATCACAATAACAAATTGTAAAGACGGATGGACAAATATTTGGAAAAACACACTCTTTGAACTTGTTAGATTTCCCAGTTTCTATCTCCCTAATAACTATAGCAAATTGCAAGGATGGTAAATTGTTAAACCAAAATTTTCCTTGAAATTTATAACAAATAAAATTTATAAATCTTCATATTCATAACTACGGCAAGGAATAGTAAGGATAGAGAGTCAGACGGACTCAATGAGAATACAAGATATCTATATTTATATATAGAAACCTTACAACAGACATAAATTATAAATAATAATATTATATTACGATAGTATAATATATACTTATTTTAAATATTAATTAACATCTTACTTTTCGTTTTCCACAAGAAACAGGCATGAATATTTTTTGTTGTTCTGTATGAGATAGTGATGAATGAAGACGTAAGATGGAATAATTTTTGGCTAAACCAAACACAATACTTTTAATAAACCCATATGAAACCAGTCATAATATGTGTAAATATATAACCAAAACTTATTTACATACATATTATATATTTATTTATATTACACATAGTAATATAGCTTATTTACAACCACGCTTAAACAATAAAAAATTGTATTTACCAATAAATTGAATATTCTCTAAATAATTATTTAGTTCTGATATCCAAGCCCATCCAGGTAAAAATATTAAGACTGCACCATCCATATTTAAATCATTTTCAATGTAAGTTAGTAAAGACTACAATAGTAATAATAATTATTATACATTTTTTTATAAATAAACAAAATATACTTATACATCTTACTTGAATAATTTCTAGGTGTTGACTATCCTCATCTATCATAGAAACTCTCAATCTAATATCAATAGGATAAGCATCAGGTACAAATAAATTGCAATTAACAGATTCTTTGTTTTTTTCCATTTTCTTCTTTGAAATTTTCTTTGGTACATAATTTAACATTTGAACAATATCTTCTAGAAAATATTCTACAAACAAATATATTTAAAATTTTGAATGATATTATTATTGTATTGAAAATATAATTACAAATAGAGGAAATCAAAAGATTGAAAAAACAACCTTTTGATATAAAAAGATTCAAACTGGATAACATAAAATAATAAATGAATTAAATAAAAAGAACATATGACCAAGAACAAAGAAATTCACATCCACACATATGCAGTATACATGCTTTACGCAAATGTATTATATAGAACTAACATTTTGATGTAGTCTTATTAAAAATGTTATCAGATGAAGATGCTGTTCTTGCAAAAATTAAGCTTTTATATTTGTACATGACTTGTAGTTTAATGAGAAGGAAACGGCGAAGTGGAACTGATTTATTAAACAATTTTAACTAAAACGAGCTTAACTATGAAATCTTTGGAACGTAACTTTTTGCAGATGTCAAGTAAATATTTTTAAAATATACTACAAAATATAATTACCCCAAGAATTACAAAAGTTGTCACTACCTATCTATTGTATTAATACAATTTTATTAACAATAATAGAAACCAAAATATATATTAAAAAAAAACAGCCCAGTTAATTTTGATTTAAATAGGTAGTGAATAATCAATAATAAATATTTTTAGAAATACATGTGTGATATTGTTTAAACAAGCCATACATGTATTTCTACATTATATTTGAATCAACACAAACCACCTGACTTTCTTTAATCTGACCTGCTCAACTGTCCAATTGCCGAATTTTCCACTGCGTGGCTCTGAAAGCCACGAAAAAATAATTTTGTGTTGTCAAAATAAGGTCGCACACACCTGCTGGACGACCAAAGCCACATTATGTAGATCTACCTTAAAGCCGGGTCCACGTTTGCAACACTCACACGTATCATGTATCACGTATCGTATTGCACAATACGATACGTGACGTGTTGCGTGATACACGAAGATGTTGCGACCATCCTAGCTGGTGTTTTTTCAATGTTGCAATGTTCGCCCCGTATGACGCCGCGTTCCACCAGTTGTCTTAGTTGTCTGTTATCTTTCAATACGCTTTTTGATAATACTTTTAGTTCATTTTTTTTTTTTTTTTTTATTTATATTATTTGTGTTTATATCAACAATAAATAATTTACAAGCAAATGCTGCCGCATACATATACATTCATTATGCATTAAAAAAACAAAAAAACAAAGAAAACCAAAGATGGTGGCAGACGAAACTTTACAAAGGGAGAGAGGAGCATAGTGGTAATATTTTGTTGGCCGATTTAAAATTCCAATCAATAAATGGACAATATAAAAATTTTTCATGAATGTCACCAACTGATTTTGAATATTTGATGCATTTGGTTGGGACGAAAATTGCCAAACAAGATACATGCCTGAGAAAATCAATTACTGTGCAAGAAGAGGTTGTCAATAACATTATGTTTTTTTTGGCAACAGGCGATCACTATATTATTACATACTAACACTAATACATTCTTCACCTGAAAATCCTACAACTCGGCCAATATCCTCCCAGGCATCATGCTTTATTATCTTATGATAATGCTTTGGATGTTTAGCATCCCACAGCATACGTTTTGATTGATATAATTCAATTAATTGTATCGTGTTGGTCTCAGTCCATTCCATTTCGATATTTTAACTTAACTTTTATTATAATTAAAATTAAAACAAAAACACTTACTTAAATTAAAATCACTCTGAACTGTACACAGGAGGGCTGTGAAATATATAATGTTGCGCTATAAATTGTATTCGGTTTATAATCACGTCCAAATTGTCGGGTAACATTAACCCGTATCATCCTTTGATGCGGGCAAAAAAACCGACAACCGATGGAACGCGGCGTAACACCATCGCGTATCATCTTGTTCGCTATTTTATTATGCGTTGATGTTATGCGTTAACGTGCACACTATAGTTGCAGTTATACGACAATGTTGCAATACGGCATTATGTTACGCGTGAATGTTGCAAGTATGGACCCGACTTAAGAGTTAAGTCAGTAAATGAGATTCTGGTGAAAAGCAATGACATCTGAACATCTTTTCACCTGCCTATTATTATATGATATATACAAGGAAATGTTTATTTACGTATGATTCAAGTCACAGAATATAACTCAGTGCTGATGAAATTGTCTCCAAAATATTGTTCTTTGTATATTTGATAATAGATGTTTTAAATCTAAAATCACTTTAAGAGGTCAATTTGTTTCTTTTTCATGAATATGTATATACTACTAAAAAAATTATTGGTGTCGCGTCCTCTCAATAGTTATAATATACCAATAAACATATCTGGTGGACGATTGTGTTTTTACAAAAGAAATTGTAAAAAATTGAAGTCAATTCTATGTAAATTTTTTACATTATATTTTATACTATTTAAATTTTAAGATTAAAAACGATTTAACCAACCACAAAATCTTGTAAATTAAACTAGTGGAGAATGATATATAGAGAATTATCGTAAATATATTAAATAAGTCATTTAAAAAATAATCATCACATTTTTAATTCATTTAGTGCTCTATGATATTAGATTTTTTCAAACTTTATTATTTTTATAATTTTAACATTTTTTCTGGAGCTTCAAATATGACAAATTATATAATGTACTATAATTACACAACATGAAAAATATCACAGTTATGTTTTGTTTCAATTTTGAAATATAACACTTTAAAAAAAAAATAAAAATTAATTTCACTATATTTAGGTACCAAATAAATAATATATATTTCATCAGCGTATGAATTAGCAATTGTGAATACTTATTTTAGGAAGAGGGAAGAGCATTATATAACTTATAAGAGTGGAGGGAACAAATCACAAATTGATTATTTCATGTGGAAGAGAGGGGGTTTGAAACAGTGTAAGGACTGTAAGGTGATCCCTGGGGAAAGTGTGACAGCACAACATAGGTTATTGGTTTATGGATATTTGGTGTAGGAAAAAGAGGGTGTACAAAAAGAAAAATATAGTTAAGGAACCGAGGATTAGGTGGTGGAAACTAACGGGTGAAAATGAAAAAGTATTTATAAGAAAGTTAATTGGGACAGGGATGTGGAACATGGAAGGGAGTATAAACGAAATGTGGGAAAAGGTAGCAGAGGGTGTTAAGAAAGTTGCTAAGAAAGTCGTGGGCGTGAGTAGAGGTAATATGCCACAGGATAAACAAACATGGTGGTGGGCAGAAGAAGTACAGGAGATAATATCAAAGAAAAAAATACAGTTTAAGAAATGGCAGAAAAACACAGGGAG
>JAIPRL010010502.1:0-15344 GCA_025469235.1 Pemphigus obesinymphae
AAAAAAAAAAAAAAAAAAAAAAAAAAAAAAAAAAAAAAAAAAAAAATAAACATCATTGTAAAACCACTAGCTCCCTCGCTACGCTCAGAATCTAATAAGTGCACATTGTATAGAGCATAAATAATTTAAGCAAATATTCCAAGTAAATCAAAACTAATAAAGAAAAAAAAATGCTATCAGTTTTGGGTTTATAAACATAACTTTAAATACCTCGTCTAAATACTCAAAGTCGTATGCAAAATAATCGGACAATTATTGATAGGTACATAAAACAACTCGACGAATAACAGCTGACCGACACACTGAGAAATACAAGTAGAGCTACCAGCGGAGTACAGTCTTAACTATTTAGTAATTTAAATTTAAGGTATTTGGCGCCAATTATCAATACATATTATTATAATTTATTTATTAATGAAATGTTTGGACGAAATTGACCTGTATTTCCACGTATGACAATTAAGTCCTGTGATCAGTTTACATATCTTGTAAAATTTAAAATATTTCCAAATTGATATTTCTCATAAACTAATGAAGTTCCTATTCATTAATTTACTACAATGTAAATTATGGTGTCCAATAATTTTTTTATCTATGGCAGATATATCTACTATCGAATGTGCAATTACTATAGATAAAAAAATGTTGTCACGAGATAAAATATTTAACTACATTAATGGCCGCTTACAGGGTGCTATTTCTCAATTTTTTAGATTTATTATCAATTTATATCAATTTAATATCAATTTATCACACACAGGTGTGTATTTCTCACATGCATTAAGCAGTGATATACTTCGTGCATCAAAAATTAATTCTCGTTGAGTAACCTCTATATTTTAAATCGTATCCGTTCGTCCATCCGTTAGTCTATCTGGCCGTAGTTAAACTAGCATATATAGTTGCGATTGTTTATTATTGGTTATTAGGGATATTGATGATTAGATTACAAGGAAGACACAGATATCATTCGTTCTGTTATCGATTTTAGGATTATTGTTTAAAATGTGTTTAGAAACCAGAAATTTAGCACACATTTAGAGTGGACTTTTCCAATTTCATTAAATATTTAAATATTTTATGTATATATCAAAAAACCACGTACAAAATACAAAATTATCGGTTATTAGAAATTATCGTAGGGATAATACATATTAAAAAATGTAGGTAGATTGAACTACAGGATAAAGTTATTTCTATACGCTATTTAAGATTTTCATGTCATCCAAACTAAACTGTTTAAAGTTTTTACTCGTAAAATTATTTTTAAAATATTTTATTATTTCTCCAAAAGCTAAATTTAAAATCCGGGCTTAAAACCATACATTTTAATGGTTTAATTTTTAGGTTTTATGAACTGTTTTTATTAGTTTTTTTGTCAAGGGTTTAAAAAATAAATATATATATATATACTTAATAATAAATTGTTTTATAATTAATTTTTAATTTTTAATTGATGATTAAAATAAAATATCATAGAATTACATACGTAAATATTGTACAAATCAATAATGACACCGGGAATTTTTTTTTTCATAACAGTTTTTCAAATTAATATTCAAAAACCAGATATTTTGGTCTCCATTTAAATATTTTTATAAGTTTTTTTTTAAATGTATGGTATTTATTTCAATTTTTGTACAATAATACGAAAAATAAGTAATTATTACTGGTTTCAAACAGTTATTCAAAACCCTATTTCAAGCTTCACTGATCTCAATACTTTTATTTACTCATTAAATATCTTCTAGTGTTGAAATTAATGTAATTCAAATATTATATAGTAATATTAATATGTGATAAATGTGCATAAATATCACGGGAATGCTTATTTAAAAAAAAAAAAATATATGGTACAAGGGACAGAAATCGTTAATAAAAATAAGTTAGTAAATGGTTTCTCTTTTCAAAATTGTTGCCTGATCTTTGCTATAATTTATGAACAAATTAATTACAAAATAAATCAATAATTACCAGTTAAAAAGACGAATATATGCAGTTATTTTTGACCTGTTCTAATTAAGATAATAATGTTTTTTTTTTGTTTTTTTTTTTTTTTATATAGAAAGCGTTATAAAGTATAAATAAAAGAGTCCAACACAAACATTTTTGTTATATAAGCCACGAGGGTGAATATATTTATACCTTTTAAAAGAAAGAGAATAAATTTCATTACGTGTCTAAACTATAACGAATACTATTAAAATGCCGATCAAGATCTTTTTCTGAGTAAAAGATATTCGGTGGGAAGATTACCGATCGGAACGTGCATATAATTATAGGTTGGACATTTTCAATTTTAAATCTATCACTAAAATTGACGTATTATAAAGTTTTTATTCTTATTTAAAACGACATACCTATATTTTAAAATGAGGAATATTATTTTATATTTTCACGATATTACAGTATAAGAAAATACGACACAATAATGTTCGTAATACGTTACACGTATTGAAATTAGTTTTTACGAAATTGTATGGAAAATATGTTTAGTCAATCATTCGAATGAAATAACGTTTTTTATGGCATATAACCAGTACTCTTACTTGTATTCGTACATACAAGGTTTTAAATGGAATTTTTTAGAACTGTTGTGATTTGAAATATGAAAATATTCGCATATAATATACCTATATATATATATTTTAAATTAATATAATATAACATACCTAGACTTACGCTATATTACTTATTTAAATTTAAAATTAAGTACAATAATATATTTTTAAGGAGAATAGTGAGAATGGAAAATCTCACAAATGTGATATATTTAATATAAATTAATTGTTTTTTTTTTCTAAATATCATTTACCAAGTAAATAACTGTGATTAATATTGATTTTTTTTTTTTTTTTTTTTTTGATAATATTTTCAAATTAAATCTAATAACAAAACTGTACTAGCTCATAACCAAAGACAGCGGAAATAGACGAGTGATATTTTAATTAGAAAGTAAATATTTGTTTTTCAATGTTATTTTATTTTGAGTTACGTATCATTCAAAAATTAAACGGTTATAGTAAAATATACTTTCCGGAAAATCTACTTCCGGCGAGTAGAAAAAATGAATGATAACACAACAGTCGTTTATTACTTATGGTTGCCAACAAACAATAAAGCGACGAATTCATACGAATATACACTTTAAATTCATTTTAACATCCGAATAGAATAAAAAAAAATAATAAATTATATGTTTAAATAAAAATTAAGGGTATACAGGGAGGTTGAAATTCAAGTTTAATTTAGATTGCCGTAATTATTTTTAATACTAAAAATATTTATACGGTTCGTTTTGGTTTCTAAGCATAAGTATAGAACACCTTGTACCCCTCTTGTGA
The DNA here is from genome assembly GCA_025469235.1 of Pemphigus obesinymphae. Taxonomy (NCBI): domain Eukaryota; kingdom Metazoa; phylum Arthropoda; class Insecta; order Hemiptera; family Aphididae; genus Pemphigus; species Pemphigus obesinymphae. Next base: position 3,345 of record JAIPRL010010502.1, read on the forward strand.
CCATCTATCTACTGTTCGTCTCTTCATCTGCCCATATTTAATAGTAGACGGTTATGAATTTTTTTTATTTAGTTACCACATACCAGGTTGATAGTTATAAAACTAAAAATATTAATTATCAATCTGTTAGTTGAAAGGTCAACGTGAACCATTTAAAGTCATGAGAAATATTCTTCATTTTTGTTTAATAAAACCTAATTTTACACAATATGTAATATTTTGAAAAGTAGACAAATAAACAGTATTTGTTCTAAATGTATTTTTTCTCAATTCATTTTTTCCTAAATTTAGCGTTTTAGCTTAATAATACAACCACACCTGTGCTTTAATTAAAATATGTTATATTCATTAACATTTATAATATTTTGGTAGTTCATAATAATTTAATTATAATTACCAAATTAGCTTATATTATAAAATTTAACAATTTATTATAGAATTAATATTTAACTATGAAATACATTCTTTTTTTCAATATCAATATTTATCACCAAAATAATCTATGGTTGTAATGTTTTGAAACCCGATAGTTGCTTATAAAATTGCCTAAGAAATTAAAACTGGGTATTAAAAAATTAATGATTTTACTTATTCATAATGTGCAAATAATATTCTAATTTTGAGATTAATTGACCATTTTATGGTATACCACAATTCCATCGTAAACTATGAAGAACTTCTACTACTGGTCGCTTTAAAATGATTTTGTGTTAAGTTCTGAATTCTATGTTGGCTATTATAATATTATTTAGTATTTAGTAATTATTTAGTATTAAGAGTATTTATGATCATAAAAACATTCATTTCATACAGACAGTCGGTTCATAAAGACACTTTCCAATGTTATAATGTATACAAATTAAACATGTTTATGCATATCTGTTGAAACCAGTTTTTAAAATGATTTAGGAGATAATACAACTATTATGAAATCAATAAAAGACAATAGTTATGAGTTAATTATAATTGGTTTTTTTTATGAATAATTAATTTAAAAGTATGTTATTAAAGTAATAAAAAATAGCTGCACAATAACTATTTTCTTATTAGTCAATTTAAAAATAAACCGAAACATGGTTTGGGTACACCAATAGTCGCGAATACAGAACAATAAATAATGTTATCAACACGGGATTACTTTCAAAAGTATTTAAATATTTGTATTTAATATAGAATCGCCGCTAAATTTTGTAATATTAAAAAATGTTGAAAAATTAGTACTCTGTACAAGTTGTAGTTTACGACGATTATAATTAGATCTATTCTACTAAATAGCACCATGACTGTAATAAAATTAACACTCTTTTAGGATAGGTACATGTATAAAATTCTACTCTGAAACATAGTTTTCAATAAGTAAGTACCTACCCGTTATTGTTTTATATTGCATTTTACTGTGATTTTTAGAAAATATCATTGCGTCACAACAACCGAGTGTTTAGAATCCGACATAAGTATGCCGAATTGTCGGTCGGTTAATTATTTACACCGTTCGTGTAGTTTTTGATACCATACATCATATTATATAACCGCATTTACAACGTGTCCGTTCAAAATTTTCGAATGTTCCCTTGAAAATTTCATATTTTCAACTGTATATAATGTATAGGTTTATGAATTATACATTATTTTTTGTGTGTATTTCTTTTTCAATCACTGCCCGAAAGTCCCGTAACCTATCACTCCACCGTGTCTTTTACACACTTTTGTTGGCGTTACGTATAGAATATGGTCGTGTAAAGTCAATTTTATTCATACCTTATAGAATGCGTTCCAAAAAATTTTCCAAACAGGTACAGCGATCGTATATCCGAGAAATGTTTCTGGGGGTTTCAGAGTGTGTGTGTGTGTGAAACGTTATAATACGTTATAATAACGTGTAGTTTGAGTACGACAAATAAAACTGACTGAGTATCAAATAAAATTTTGAAATTATTTTCTCGAAAGAAATATCTACCGATCGACACTAAGCACGGGGCTAACACTGCTACGGAAATATCACGTAATGGACGTTAAAGAGTGGAATTTGTCGGGGCTGTTGTTTCCTGATAAAAGTTACAAATCCATTGTCCGGATAATTTTTTATTATTTCGCATTTGTAATGATATATTATAATAATATATATTTTTTTAAATCATCAAATATATTATAACCAAAAACAATTTTACGAAATTGAGCAGCTTTTGAGTCCTCTGTAAATTTATTAGCGAAACAATTTCAGTCAATATTGTAACTTAAATGTTCCATTATTCAATAAACGTATTGATTATTTTATTTTTTGTTTTCTTTTAGATATCATAACTTACTTACTTAACATTCGCATTTTCGATAACTCATTGATGTAATATGTATGTAAATATTTGCTGTAAACGTAATTTTAAGAAATAAATTGTTGGTATTGAGTTGGTGAAATTCTGAATATTGAATTATTAAAGATTAAAAAAAAAATTATTCAACAACCTTTTTTCATGAAAACCAACAACTTCTGAAAATCTTCAAAAAATTCCAAAATGTTTATTGGTTTGGTTAGAATATTCACAGTTTTCGGGTTCACAGAGGCAAATTTTAAATTTTATATCATATAACTGTTCAAAAATCGTATAAATATAATACGAGTTAGAGTATACCTACATAATATATATATATATTGTATACTAATGCTATAAAATTTTTAATTTAAAATTGCGTTTTAATTCTCTAGTATAGCAATGGAAATTATGATTAAATTGATTTTCAATTATTTAATAATTTTACTCTGTTTTATTAGTATTAATACACAATGTTATAAAAATACAATTTCGTACTCGATGACTATGTATGGTAAAAATAAATACATATTAATACCAAATTATATGGGAACAACCAAGTATCTAAATATATCAAAAGATTATTTATAACACAATGCAAATATATTATAAAGCTAAAAATTTAAAGAGACCGATAGTGAACCGAAGTTTACTTAATTATCCGTAGGGCATAATAAGATAATCTAAGGAAAATACTCTTTGGGGTCTTAGGTTTCCTTTGTTCTCCCAAATTGTGCCCACTGAAATATATAATTATCAATCAAAAAATATGATAATAAGTGGAAAGTAAAAATAATTAATACTGTATGAGTACCTATATTATGTAATATAAATTAATATAATAAAGTATATCTTATTAAATATGTTTAACCTTGAAAAACATTGATAATTGATCATTATTTCAATAAAATTCGCATAAGTATTACTCATCTGCATTAACTTACAAGCATTTGTAATATTATAGATAATAACACAAGATTATCTAATTTTTATGTAGCCATTTTTAAAGTAAATTAATTTTTAAAGATAATAAAATATACTTAAGTGGATGCTAAATTTACTGTCTCCGTAAATCCAACACGGAAAATATAGTATAAAATATGGTACAGAAAATTGGAACTGTAACGTTTATACTAATTTTCATAGTTTAAACAGTTCTCCCGATATTAATAAAATGGAACAATTTCAAGGACACATCGGGCCGTTTTTTTTTTTAATATTACCTAACAAATAAGTTACAAAACATTTTTAAAACAAAATCAATTACTTCAAATAACAGTAACTTCTTTATGAAACAATGTTTTAACAAGAAGACCTCTAAGTGCTCTCTAAAATGATCTTTCCTAGAAATTTGATAGTATGACGTGGGCTTAATATGAAAAGGTTTATGGTTTATATTTTTATTAGTATTATATTTTTTAAAGTTTTTACAATGATATAACTGTTTTTACTTATTTAAGTGAAAAAATCTGGATAGCAAATTTAAAATAAAGTTCCATTTGTTTAAAGTATAGTAATTTTTAGTTGTAATAACTATTATTAAAATGTTCAATAGATGAACCTTTGCACTGCACATGGAATATATTCATATCTCATATTTATTACTTTATCAAATATAATGATTTTTTTATAATACAAAGTATAAATATTCTTAGTTTTATTTGATTCTATCTATGCAAATAAGATTAATCAATTACCAAATGTTCATTATATATAGCCTTTTTACTTCTATATAACTCCATTGTTGGATATAAAATTTCGTCCCTTTTTTATTTATGGTCATTTATGAAAAAAGTAGATATTTATAAAAAAAAAACCTTTAAAATATTTTTATAAAGAACCCACCATGTGTTAGTCTGTATTAAACCCCAAATTTCCAATTTAATGTATCATAATTAGACAGGCTGATTTAGAAAATTAGAGTGCTAGAGAATTAATAACAATACTATTGTTACTTATCATTTATTTTTTTATTCAACAAAATGTTTAAGCTTATTAAAATGAGAATTTATACTTGCATAAATAAATAAATAAATATTTGTAATATATATATAACTTAATGAATACATAAGAAAATAATAATTGAAAATATTTCTGACATAGAACCGCGCACAGTTTTCTTTTAAAATGTATTTCAATATTTTTCAACTGTAAAATTTTGAATTCTCAAAAAAAAAGTTCAATATTATCTAATTATTATAGAACGCCTTACAAAACGGATATCATACGTCATGCTCTTAATGATGTTTTGTATTATGAGCGGAGCTAGTGGGGAAATTAGTGGATTTACATTGATGTTTATTTTTATATTTTATAAAAATGATTTCAACTAGAATATTTGATCCAAATGTATGCGCGTGTCCAATTTTCGTTAGCAAATATGATCATTATTTTATATTCCCGTTTAGTTTTTTTTTTTTTTATTCCTTATATTCTAAAATTGAAAATACGATCGGAAGATAACTTCACATTATGGTATTTATCTATTCATATATAGATGATATTATTCAAAACAAATAAACCTAATGCAAGAAAAAAAAAAACCCCCCGTGCTATCTTAACGAATAGTGTTTATTTTTTAAACTTAAATCTTAAATTAAAAACGGTGTACGTGCGTGGGAATAACGTCTTAAAATAATAAGGGATTTCATGAAATATCGTTAAAATTAACAAGCCGATGTTAACCGTAAATGGTGTAGACACACACGTGTTACGCTATAAATAACCTACTTAGCAGACGTGTAGCATTATATCGTTTTTGGCGGGTCGCGAACAATAGAGTGAGTGTAAAAAGTAACGTGACGGATGTCTACTAACCCGACAGGGTCTACACGTTTTCAGAAAATAAGAGACACTCGACGGCCACACCGATGACAAATATACCTATTACCGAGCACTGAGTATACGATTTATATAGTTTGAAATAGGTATACAGGATGATTCTTTTGTCACGCGTCTCATTATTTAGATAATTGTCAATGCTTTAGAATATAATATACGTATCGATTTATGAAAACTTATAACTGCAAAAAAGTAATATAATATTTTCAATCATTCCCGTGTACATACCCCATATACACCAGTCGACTAAATTAACTTTTGATTTGAAAATTATTGATAGATATACTCTATTTTTGTTTTTTTTTTTTTTTTTTCAAATTAGATGCCCGAGAACAGTTTTGCCCTTCATTTGTTTAACGAGTTCGTTTTTATATATAAAAAAAATATATACATTATGTTTTTTTTTTTTATTATTTTCCAAGTGGTTGATGAAAACCGTTGATATTGTAATGATGTTTATTGGTTTTTCTCCGTGAGCCAAATGTCGACCAGAATGAGTCGTGCAAGCTCAGTTTCGGAATGTATATGCTATCGATAGAAAATTTTCGAATGGTACGTTGAACGTGATCTTTTTTAATTTTTCAGAAAATTCCCTAAGTTTCTAGAAAAACTACCTTCTATACGGTGTGTGATTAACTAATTATAAGAAATTATCCTACCCGAGTACCGACCGGATGTTTGACTCACTTCCTGCGCCTAAAAATTCTGCCCAACGCGCGAAGTGCTTCCTTGCATTTTTATTTTGATATTTATATATTGAAAACATAGTAGTTGTATGATATAAAAATATAAAAGAGTATTTTGGGAAGAAATAAAAGTTACAAGACCAAGAATATATTCGAGAAATTATTTGAAATAAAAAATGTCCTCAAAACAAAGTTTTCCAAAAAGTTGGTACCTTTCAAAATAATGTGGGTCGTACCTTGGTGTATTATCTATCATATTTTTTCGAATTAATTTTGTTAAAAGTAAAATAAAAAAATATTGCCTGTGATAATATTATTATTATTATTATTATGTTTGTTTTATATGTTCGTAAATAATTGTCATCCGCATATTGAATAATGTTTAAACTGCGGAATGTCGGAAATTAAATCAATAATAAAATATATGGCTACTTCAATTATACACAAAAAAAAAGAACATTTATATTATTTCACTCAAATTATTTAAATATTTATAAACTATTTAAAATTTAATAATAGTTCTGATAAAAAATTGTAAACCTTTAATTCTCTCAGCTTAAATCAATATTTAATAATAGACAACCAAAAACATCATTTCAAGATAAAACAATTACTAAGTATTTTATTTGTATTATAAATGGTATAGCTCTATGGTTCATGGAATAATATACTTAAAGGCATAATCGGTTCGATTAATATCGTTTTGTTGAGATTTTATCTATAATAATAAAGTGTATTTCATGATTTTCTGACGAGCTGTACTGTTTTCGATTGGTTGAATAGTATTCACTTTAAGATACGATTTCAAGAACATAAATTGAAGGTTCAAGGGGAACATTTATTTACCTTAAACAGTGAATTTTAAATTAAATAACCTTTTGATGTTATTATAAATGCATTCGAATTTTACCAGAAACAGTACAACTTTCTTGAGTCTATTCGTTTATTTCAATGCAATACAATGATAATAAAACTACAGATGGATATATTATAATTTATAGAAGATGGACGAGTATATTTTTATTTTTATTTTTTTAAATATATCATTATTTTAAACATAATAAATACAATTATAAATGAAGTTTTTAAAAAATCTTAAAGGTGTAAACCCCAAATCAATCCCCACGCCAATAAAATATATTTATTTATACAGTTTTAACATGGTAATACGTACCTATATATTTTTATGTAATATTCGAAATGATTATAACATATTTTAGCAATTTAGCAATGAAAAATACATCTGAATTTCGATTATATAATACAACTCGATTGTGCACTAGCATTTCATTTTATCACGTGGATTCTAATGAACAGTTTTACAAACTGTTTTATACAACACGAACAGGTTACAAGATTTTCAAAATGTCGGCCATACTATTTTCGGGAACGATAAAACTCCGGGTGTTTCCAAAATACACTACAACTGTGTGTGTGTGTGTGTGTGTGTGTGTGTGTGTGTGTGTGTGTGTGTGTGTGTGTGTGTGTGTATTGTGTATAGAGTGATATAGTACGTTATCATATACATTTGATAGTTTTTTTTTTCGGAAGTAAAATATGGAAACACGATACGTATTGAAGAAATTCCTCGTCTTATTGAAAAAAAAAAAAAAAAAACGGAATGTAAAAAACGTCGAAAGTGGAATATATTATTATGTAAATACACGCGCGAGTATAGCGTAAATGCATAGTTCTCACAAGCTCGTAAAGTTTATTACAATATACCAGAATAATGAATATATATATATTTAAAATTATAATATACGTATTTACGACCACTGTTCCGTTCTCGAGATAAATGTACGCGCGTATAGAGAGATATTCAGTGTATTCTAAGGTCAATGGAATTCATTTCAGAATTATTATATAAATTATACTATTCGCAATATGAATAAAGGTCAATTAGTTTAGCTAACTAAATTCAACGGATTTGTACCGATATAGGTAGGTACTTGCCAAAGCGTTGGTGTTCACAAACATTTTCTTGTCAATAAATTAGTTTTAAATTAGTATGTAAAAAATGTCGGTTAAATAAAGTTCATAAATTTAAACTAAAATCTGAAAACCCGCAACTTTGAACCTGTGATTTAAACCTGAAAACCGATTTATGGGTTTAAGACGAATTTCTGTGGCTAGTCGTCCAAAACCGGAATGAGTTTATTAGTTATTTGAAAAGTGAATAAATCCAACATAAGATGACTGGTTATAAAACAATTAAGTTTAATTGATCACCCAGCTGTATTTACCACAATGTTTTCGTATACAGAGCTACTAATATCCGCTTTCAGAATACGGATTTGAACAATTTTTAAATTTCAATTATTTAATATTAAATACCTACGTTTATACTTTTATAATATTAGACATATTGTGTTGATGGATATATTTGGATAGTGACTTTAAAAATAATTGAACTCCTAAAATTCTAAAAATAATAAATACGTATGAAAATTATTTCAATAAATCATAGACTCGTATTGGCAAACCACAAAGATCAAATATTTACAAGTATAAGGTATCAGAGTATTTACTTAAGAAAGTAATGTGGAAGAAAAATATAAAATAAAAAAAGTAAAATGTAGGGAAAAAAAATATCTGGAATAATATTTCATTGGAAAGTATATTAAAGAAAAACATTTCAGAGGAAAAAAGTTTTTGGGAATTTAATATTGAGGAAAATATTATATCCGAAAATATTTAATCGGGAATTTTTCTTTCAAAAAAAAAATTACTTAGAAAATACTACACAGGAATAAAAAAAATTGAAAAAATAAAACGCAGGAAAAAAATACACTGGAAATAAAACTAGGAATGTATTTACATTGGAAACTAATTCATAAGAATTTCATATCCTCGAACGTAATATACATACATTTTATGATTTATAAACTCTATATATCTATCATATATCTCTATATATATCAGAACTAATAAATCTGATAGATAGCGCTAATGCATTCTTCAGAGCTTCATTGAACTTTGAATTTTCATTATTTTCACTCTTTACATAGAATACAGTTATTAATTAGTTCTATAGATTGCGTTGATGCATATAATTATTATATAAATAATATTATTTATTTATATTTTAATATTAATATTAAATAATAATTCTACACCAGCTTTATTTATGGAACAAAGTTTACATTTATACATTTTCGAATAAATATTTTCCCACATTAAATTTTCCTCTATATTAAATCCCTAAAAATTGTATTCCTCTGAGATTTTTTCCTCGAATATACTTTCCACATTTTTATTTTCCCATCACTTATTTTTCACATTAACGCTTGTTTCTATGATTTAATTATTCTTGCGGGCTAGGTTAGGTTAACCTAATAAAAAAGCAAAATAATTTGCCGAATTTTATTGTTCCTAAAGATAATTTTACCGTATATCACGCACTCCCGTGTAGAACACGATAGTCGTGTACACAGAGTGATAGAAGTATATTTACATTTTCTTATGCCGTGACGTTTAATTTACAGTGTATGTGTAGGCTGTATACATGACGTGGAGTAGCAGTGGTGGGAGAAAACGAGCCTAAGTTTAGTTGCTAAACTCGCGACCGTCACTATCAATGCTTGAATCTGGTCGTTCTCTCGTGGGCCGTAGTATAGATGAAATTTTTTATCGAAACCGACCCACCTTATAAATATTGGTTCACGTCTTCTGGTCAAAAAAACTTTATACGATAAATATAAAAGAATAAATTTAAAAAAAAAGCGGTCAGTAGGGGGTGGCAGCACTTCATTGGATACTGGTGGTGGATATGGATACATTGAATTTGAAAGCAATGATAATCATTTCTTTCAAATAAAAACCGAAGCTTTGGTGGATATACTTGACAATTATTATGAATTATACTAATATGATAATATTATATAATATAATGAACACAAAAGTTGAAAAAAAGTGCAAAATCCATGTGGAAATTAAGGGATTCGAACCGAGGATAAAAATAGTAAAATCTCTAAAAACCAAGATTCCATTTCAATTTTTGAAATTTCAATTCCAAAAAAAAATTAAATGGCTATTAAAATTCATTAAGATACCGATTTCAAAATGTTATTGAACTACAATGGCGTACTCCTAACGGTGATATTACACTTTAAGGTCTTAAAAGCCTATTATGAATTAAATTTATTAAATTTGAATATTGCTATAAATTATAGCTTGAAAATGGGTGAACATTTCCGAAATATTTTTGTATCAATATTTTACGTATATACGTTTGAGGTATGAAGAATTTTACCACAATCGTGTTTACTGATTTTTATGTTAAATTTTTGATGGTTTTTTGTACGTGTTTATCGAAAAAAATTTAAAAATCGAAAAATGACCTTTTTAAAGTACTAACTAGATATAATTTGTTATAAGGAAATAGTGCTACATGCAATAATACATTTTTTAGGTTAAAGCAAAAAAAAAGTAAAAAATAAATAAAAAAAAAACACATGATCGTAAAACGAATACATTAATCGCTTCACTCAGAATCTAAAAAATGCACATACAATTTTTGAGTTTTAATTTTTCTTTATATAAATATAAAATCGAAAGTGACCAAATAATAAAAATGTCATCTATTAAAAATAATTATATGTAGAATAAAAATCGGGATAGGATTGGAATTGAACTACTAAAATATAAGTAATCTATAAATTGTCCATTAAAAAAATAATTTTTTTTCAAAAATAAAGAGTTAGTAATAATCCCTTAGAATTTGATCTGTATATACCGATTGGTTATTTTATATAATTTAATATATATTTTAAATTAATTTAATTATTACATGAGATATGTGTTATACCCATATATTAAATTGCACTAATAAAACAATGTGACATTTAAAAAAAAAAATATTATGATTGGTATTCATTATATCAATTTGTTTTACTAAAATATATTAAACCTATGATACTCATTGTCTAATTTTGCGATAATTTAAAAATATCATTACTATTTATTATCTTTATTAACGTTAATAAAATTAATGTTGATGAAATAAAATTAAATAAACAAATATTATTCACATATCAAATATTTTTGTTAACAGTACATGCCTGTTTCAGTATAATAATTGAAAATAGGATTCGATTTTAATGAAAGTTCAAAAACTTGTTCTCGAACATTATAATATAATCAAAATAATTATTAAGTCGTACTCTCAAAACAACTTGGAATGTAGAGGACAAACTATGTATTATTGATTATAATTGATTTATACACTTGCATACCTAAATATGGATATAAACATATTCGAAACTATTATGGAACAATATATTTGATATAAAAATAATAACTCCCATACAATGTAATACCCGAGAACTTCAGGGAACCTATACATGCACGAACTATATAATTCATCAAATAATTAATAGTGAGTATAATATAACAAGTTTATAGAAAACTACGTACTTTCGACGTAAATGTACAGTTTTGAAAGTTTAATTATGTATTATATATATATATATTTGGACTATATAAAAAAAAAAAAAAAAAATGAATATATAAATACTTTTTGGACAATAACATGCCACAAACAAATATGTACATTTATAATTTATATTTAGATAAATTGAATGACCGAAGTATCATTGCCATTTTTCGTGGCTCTAAAAGACAAAGAAAAAAAAACCGTTTTTGTTTTTGTTTTTATTACTCGAATTTTTATTAATGGATTTTGCGATCTAGATCTATAAAGCGTTGAAAGCATGAGATTATAATATTAACAGAGTAGTGGCGTAGAAATGGGGTAGGATACAGCTGCTATCCGGTTACCATACCACTTCTCGCCAAAATAGGTTTGTAAAACTCTTCGGCAAAAAGGATTTCATAACCGAGTTTTAGTTTTCTATTTTTCAGTTTTTGATTTTTTTTTTTTTTCGATCTTCTGTAAGTCGAGTATTGAAAATCGAGATACTATATTGGAAAAATCAAAATCGAATTTCATTTTAAAATTAGTTATCGATAGAAGACCGTCTGCTCCCGAAAACCAAACCTCGGTACGAGCCCGTTCGCGAATTCGGATCGCGTGATGAATTTTAAGGTAAATACTAGTTAAATACTCGTTACGTAATGTGTCAGTGAACCAGTCTCTAAGGAGTACGGTTTAGGCAAAATTACATTAATTTTCTCTATGGATTAATCTAATGATAATAAAATAT